>CANSZD010000724.1:60000-97500 GCA_947648045.1 Beta corolliflora | reverse complement strand
CCTAATTTCTAATAGATTTGTCTAATTCTAAAGGTGAGTTATTCATAATCTATTTTCCTCCCGTTTCTTTCATCCCTAATGGAATTGGCCATTTAGGGTGAGAAAAGTTTCCATTTTAAAATCCAACCAAACTAACAAAAATCTTACATTATTATCTCTATCTTAAGTATTCCTTATTTATTATCCCTAAATAGAAATCTTAAAATTCTTACCTATGCCTTGTGGCATAAGTTAGAAAAATTCTTTCCAATAAACTAGTTTTTATAAACTAAGAACCGACTTTTAAATTTTATAAATTCAAGACCACACAATTAACCTAAGTACTTCTTTCTTTTTCTAACTTGGGATCCATCCTCCTTGGAAATAAGTTGAACAATTACTCAGTAATTCCTTACAATAATCTAGTACAAAAGTCCTTTGCGTGTAAACGCAACTAGATGCCTAGATGTGGTCATTTTTACTTGTTCATGGAGTTTAATACTCATAAGTCATATTATAAGGACATACATTTCCTTTGCCATCAAAAAATCTCGAAGTTGAATGAACATTAGACTACAGAAAGCTATCTCCGCAAGCCTCTCACGAGAGTTCGTATTATTGTAATCACTAATCAACTCTCAAAAGCATGAACTTTATTTATCCCTTCTTTCCACACATTTTTGTAGTATTTGACTAAACCGTGTATACAATTGGACTGGTCCTTGCTGTTTACTTTGACATTTTTTTGCTTTGACTTTATTATACATGACATCTTTAAGAATTGTGCCTTGTGCATGAAATGACCTCATAACTACAACTTCCCCTTCACATTTTGAGGATTCAGGTAGTGTTACTTTCAAATTATATATTCTTACTTATTTCAAACAAAATTAATTCAGATTATTTTCAATTAAATAATTTCAATAAGTCTTAAAAGTTAGTTCTAAGAAATTAAATAATTAAGTTCTGACGATAGGTTCAAATAATAAGTTTAGACTAGCTAGTTAACAACTTAAGTTCATATTCGCGAAATAGTTAACACACATATGAAGTCACAATCAAACCCTCTCTTTTTTCTTTCTCTCAAACCCTAACCTCCCTACCTCTTCTTCGATTGAATTTGGGCCAGATGATTTCATCCATTGTAGTCACCCTTTCCCTTTTTATTTTCGCTTTTTAGTTCATTTTCTTATTTTGTTTAATAAATTAGTCTCTCTTTATGAGATTTTCTCAAACCCCTTTATGGGGTTTTTAGTTTGTTTTGGAAATCTCCTTCTCCCCTATGGGAGTTGTGAGTATGGTTCTTTTGTTTTTAGGTATGAAAAATTATTTTCATTGGTTGAAGTTCGAGACTCAACATGAAGGTATTGGAATCCCGGACTAAAAGTACCAACACCAACAATTAATTTTACCAAACATATTGAGAAATAGCCAATAGTCAAAAAACCAACATAAACAACCATTACAAATAACTAGTCAAACCAAACAAGTAAAACAACTAACACTCAGACACCTCCAATATGAAGATGAATATAGGTGGTGGTAGTAGTTCCCCTTCCATCTCTCCTTCCTTGCATTATACTTCCTTTACTCCATTATCATTGCAACGTCACCCCTTGATAGAGGGGTGGATATATTTGACCCTCATAGGTTTAACTACATCCCTATTTTGTAAAATTGTGACTAAGTTGCTAGGTCCAATCCAATTTTAAAGATAAAAAGAACATTTCTTGCACCTCCATTCTTAAAAGATATGAGTCCTGCCTGTATAACTAAAATACACAAGTCGAAAGCAAGTGTTAGGATATTGGCACATTTACCTCATGTGAAGTCTGAAAAGCTAGAAACAATGTAAGTAATTTTTTTTTTTCCTTTTCCCCTTCTGTGAGTAATAAGAGACCCATTTTAATATACTTTTGACACACTTTATTTTCTACAAATATTGAGATCAACTTTTTTCTTTTACATTTGTGTTATTAAATTAAAGTTTATTTTGCACCCCCATCTGAATTTTTGGATCCGCAACTGCCTTGATACATTTTTGTAAGAAAGCTATGTGAAGAGGAGAGAGATAGAGATAGTGATAGATAAAGAGTGGGATTCATGTGATAGGAGAGAGATTGTGAGAAGATATCACTAGATAAGGAAATGTTGCGATTGATGAATGGAGGAAGTATACCCATACATCCAGCTTATCTCCTTTTTTCTATTGGCCCCTTGATACATTGCACCCAATCCAAGCTTGCTCTTACTGTTGATGGTCACAAAATACCTTTCATTCACCAGAAACATCAATGCTGATATTAATTAAATAGTTGTATGTGTGCTTCCAATACTACAGCATCAAAATCCTACACATACTTGTGTAGAGTATGAAGCATTTCAACAAATAACCTGGCAACATGTTAAGTTCTTTTTTGCTTCCCTAGATGAAAATATATATGAAATTTGATAAGAAAGATTCTAGCGGGTGCTTCCCTTCTATTGACTTTGCTGAAACTTCCTGAGTTACCTTTCCTCCATGTTCATATGCTCATGGAGAGCCACTGCAAAAAAAAAAATTCAGGCAGTTTCGGATGCCAGCTTACAGCAATTATTTCCTGTCCGTAATTCCATTCTCTGCTAGACCAATATATGGCTGGACAAATATATGGCTTGAGAAAGCACTCTACAAAATGGTTTGTTAAAATGATTGGGTAGTGGTTTAGTAATGTTTGAACTAGAGTCAATTATGAGTTTTCCAGTGAGGATGGTTTTTGAAGCGTTTGCCAAAAAGAGAACCACTAGATTTGTGGTTCATTTCTGATAGCACTCTTTTGCCTTTTAAGTCTTAAGTCTCTGAGATTTGACCAAGCACTATTCCTCAATTTTGAAACTTCATTCAGTATCAAACTCTAAGAAAAATGAGTCTACTGAGATTCTTCGGCTGAATTTACCACAACTGATAAAGAACAGTGAACTTGTTCCATATCAGGGGAACACAAACATCAAATGCTACTGTCCAAGCAATCTTTCTTCCATTTGTACCCTCACCCCAATTAATGGATTACCTATTCTGGGAGTAAATTCCTAACATAGTCTTAACTTTGACCTACATAATACTGAGTTCTTAACTTGCTTTTGCACATAGAAAGGGTGAGAATAGTATTGCAATCTGCCCTAAAATGATAATATACAGTTAGGGCTTTGCGCATACAACTACACAGGTATTAGGTGTCAGCTAGGTAACGTAGAGTCATGGACACTTCTAGAATGCAGATTGTCTTGTATTGGATATAAAACAACAACACAATTTTGGCGCATTAAAACTGTTCTATTACTATAATCTTTGAAAATCTCCGTTTTTTCATGTCTCTATACTGTAATACTGTATCTATGTCCATGTCCGTCTCCTTGCCGCATAGGATTGACAGTGTCAAGCTAACCAAGATATATCATCAATGAGTCCAGTTCTGCCTTGAAATTCATTATTATTTTGTTCATGAACCCTTTTTCTCCCCCCCCTCCTCCTCCCAAAGCACCAAAAATGCGTTTACTTCTAGCTGTGCATACGTATATGTTTGGGCCTTATTTTCTTTTCTTTTGCAGGTAGGAAATCTCACTGCACCTGTTGATGAATGGACTGTTGGTGGAACACCATTGACTGCTCTAATGGATGTGGAAAGAAGACATGGTACTACTTTCTAATCACATTGTAGTGACTAAATATTGAGCATTCATAAATTAACCTGCTAACACCAGATGAAAAACTTCACAACCCAAAGAGAGTGCTCGAGAAATGGCACTTTCTCTTCGCCTGGAGAGAAACATATCTGACATGTTGACCTCCCCAGATCCTGTCTAGGTTGGAATCACGATTGCATGCCATGTTAGTAGGAGAACATGGAAACATATAGTAAAATAGAGAAACAAGTTTGGGTTATATGTATAGTAATGCTTTGATAAAGAGCTGGAAGGTAGTTTATGTATGGAGTTTTTTCATCAATTTTCCTGTACGCGTAACTGTAGAACATTAATTATTATTTTGCAAGACTATAAATTGTCCTGTGATTGCTGTCCTTTCTATTTATCTGAAAATGCAATAATGATTACGTCCTTTCCGCTTGGCAGGAAAGCTCAAGCCAGTGATTAAGAAGGCTATGGTGGAACTGGATGGTATATGTTGTATATTTGCAATTTTGACTTTGGATGCACTTGTTAAGATTATTGAAACGCTCTATCCTTGGAAAATTTTAGTTGAGAATTGAACTAATTTAATCTTTATGTTAAGCAACCAATTTTCCTTATTTTCTTTTTGTAGGTGCACCATTTAAGAAGTTCGCATCCATGCGAGATGACTGGGCCATCAATAATCGGTACATTAGCCCTGGTAAGTTATGCTCGTGCACTGTGATTATCAGCCAAGTGCAACTACTAACGAGTTCATTTCCTATATCAAGTATGCTTTCGTGTTTGTTCTAATTGTTTTTCTTCTGTATATTAGGTCCCATTCAATTCGTTGGCCCTACATCAGATGCTGTCAATCATACCCTGCTACTGGAGATCAGGGCTCAAGTCTAAGACTATAAAGTTTTTCCATGTTAGTCTTTTAGGAAATTTCGCCCAAGTGAAGGTATTCTAGTATGGATAATTGGATATGCACTGATGCACATGCACATGTTGCATGTTTACTAAAATGGGATTCAGAACTGTACCTTGTGCAACCTTTTCAATGTGATCTGTGGTCGTGGGTAGGCTTCTGGATGATATAAATTCTGATTTAGGTTCATCACATTGGTGACTGGGGATTTGTATGATCAGTTGTGCTTCGCCCTCTAATGGATCATTTCTTTGTGCGTAGCATGATTCAGTAGTATGTATGTCCTGGTGTGGTTTTAAGTTTGCAACTTTTATTTTCTTATTATAAATCGGGAGTATGTTTTGCTTCTAGAAATGCTGGTTTACATCGGATATTCTGGGGGTATGTTTGAAAAGATATAATAAAACAATCTAAAAATTTACTCTTTGTCCCATATTAATTTAATATATATTTTTTATTTTCATTTGTCTCACATTAATAACTACACTCTAAAATTGCATAACTTATTATAATTTCTTGGGAAAATTTCATAAAACTACCTTTTATAATCAATTTTTTTCAAAAAACTACCTTTTAAAAATTTTCTTTCAGAAATTACCTTATATAACAAATTAGTTTCAATATACTACTATTTTACCATAAATGGGGTTTAATCACTAATAGTTAAGTCACCGTAAATTGCTATTCTTTCCTTCTCTATCGTTTCTCTCTTCTTTTCTTGCTACTCCACAATACCTAGGGCGATTGTCATTTATTGATTACTATTAAATATAAACGTAACATGGTAGTATATTGAAAGGAATATGTTATATAAGGTAGTTTTTTGAAAGAAAATTTTTAAAAGGTAGTTTTTTGAAAAAAGTTGGTTATAAAAGGTAGTTTTTTGAAATTTTTCCTAATTTCTTTTCTTTATGGAAAACTCGAAAATAATAAATAAACATCACACCATATTATTACTTAAGCTGTCACTCCACTAATTACAATAATAATAATAAAAAATACCCCACTACTAATCAATAATAAATAATGAAGTCAAATTGAGTAACTAAAAACTATGTGCCAGTTAGATCATATCTGTTAATATGAGATTGATGGAATATATTATATTTTCTCTGTTGTAAAATATTTTTAAACACGTTTATCAATGCACATTTTATACAATTAATATCTTTAGTTATATATTAAGTTTGATATCTTAATGTACTTATTGAGTTGAATCAATCAAGTTCTCACATATGACTATGGTTTTTCTTATATATTAGATTTTTTTTTAAAAGATTCTCTTTACTTATAAATAGTGCCAAGATTCTAAAGAGGATAAACAAAAGAAACAAAGGGAGTAACTTGTAACAACTTAATCAAACTCATGCTTTTTTTTAATTAGTCAAGATAGATTGTGTGTTTTGTGTCTAGACAATAGTTTATTCCACTTGGTATTTTTTTTGGGAGAGACAAGAGTTCATTCATCATACACCCAGGTGTACCATGTGCATGGTACACCCAAGACTGATTTTTGCTTATTTGGATTAATTCAAATGAGCAATGAGCAAAAAAATAACCTTTGGTGTACTATGCTCACAGTACACCAGATGTATGATAAATTTTGTAGGAGAGACAAAGATTAACCTATATAGATGGAGTTGACTGTTGAGCCACCTTTGGACTCAACTTTAGTTTAATAAATTGTGTTTTAATTAATTAACTAGTTTTTAGGTCAGGGCTATGCCCCGGGTAATTATAATATTCATTTATTAGCATTTTACTTTATAAATATAACACCAAATTTTATTTGGTTTGGTGGTTAAGACTTTAGTGTATAAGCTTGAGGTCAAGGGATCAAATCTTATAAGATGCATTTTCTATTTCTTTTTTTTTATTGTATGCATGTTTACATAAAGTAAACATTCTAAGGGATAGCGCCACGTGGCGTAGTTCCTTTCTTAGGAACGCCTTTTAATATATTAGTATAGATTTGTTACATGGTATTCTTATAAAAAAAAATTTACTACGGTATATAATTAGGGGCAAGAAGTAGCCACAGTAAAATGATTTTGGGAGGGACAGAAACTTACTTTTGAAAAGGGTTTTGTTGGTGGATGGGAAGCTTCAAATAACACCAATGGTGAACATTCCGAGCGCACGAGTGTTGGGGGGCCATCTTTAAGCATCTTTCTAAGCATAAATTGATTACTCATTTGTGTGATATACATTGATTATGGAATATTCTGTTAAGTGTGATATATTCTCTCCCTCTATATCACTTGTCAAAAATAATTTAGAGATATGTTGTATATATACTATCCATTAATAGTTAATAGAAGTATAATTTTTCACCCCCCTAACATAAATATAACAAGTCTTATATGCACGCGACGCATGATTTAATTTCAAAACTTGTTATTCTATTATATACTCCATTCGTACTATAATTAGGGCTGTGCATTGGTCCAAAATCGGACTGGACCGGAACCGGAATCACATAATTTTCCGGTCCGGTTTCGGTTTCAGATCGGATTTTGTGATTTTTGCAAATTTTCGTTTTTTTAAGAACTGTTTTTTTCCTTCTCTTATAGAATCTTATTCTTCTTCCTAATACTAATTCATGAACTATTTTAACCTCATTTTATGATACTTTCATATTAATAATAATTTTAATATAATCTCATAATTTTAATATAAGCTGGTTGAAAGTTTAATGAAACTTTTGTATAAAAATAAAAAAAAAGACTTTTTTACAGTAATCGTTTTTTCGGACCGGACCGTAAAATCCGGTTTTAGACCGTACAGTACCGCGGATTCCAAAATTTTGAGGACCGGGGCCCGGATCGGCAGTAACCGGTCCGGTTTCGGTTTTTTGCCGGTCCGGTCCGAAACAGCACACCCCTAACTATAGTTATGATAACACTTAAAATGTGAAAGACTAATAGTTAGATGTATTAATTTGCTAATGTAAAAAACTAACAAAGGTTGTAATTGATTTTTAATATTAGTTTTTTGTGAATGAATTTGGAACAAAAAGAATAGACATAATGAGTTGGTTTGACTGAATTAAAGAGTATCAAAGGTAGTGAGCGTTTTAAATTTTCAGGTATACATCATGTATACCATCTTATCTTGTAAAAAAAGGTCAAGATATTTTGTCCATTTAATTTTTTGATCGAAATATTTGTTGCATATACCATTTTTAACTTGTTTAGAATGGCAAGTTAAAATTAGAAAGGGTCCTTAAATTATTTTCTTTTAATTCATAATTTTTTCATTCTATTGGATTATTAAGGGTAATTTAGTATTTTTAGAAGGGGACACTATCTCCCCCTATCCTTATATAATAGAGATTTAGTAAAATTAAGGCTATTAATGTTCAATTATTTCGTCTCCTTATGTACACCATATTGACTTGAAAAACTTGCCAATGCATAACTTTGACCATTAATATATCTAATTATTTCATTAATAAAAAATTATAAAAATTGATATTTTGATAATATGCGTCCAGACATATTCAACAGCATCTTGTATGGTAATATTGGTTTTTATACATCTGTAAAAATAATAAGTCAAAGTAGAATCTGTGAGTAATGTAAAAGTCAAAATGGAGCATTTATTTAAAAAGAGAGGGAGCAATATTTTGACCTGGGTTGCATTTTCTAATTAACCACAGCTTTGTGTAGCCCACATTGCTGGTCATAAACCATTAATTTTTTTTTGAAGAGGTACATGGTTAGATACTTATGAAATCCCTATCTTTGGGAGCGACCACTAGAAATAGAAAAAAAAAGCAAATGCCTTAAAACTTGATCTAGTTCCTTGAAAGAACAATTTAGGCTTCTTAAGAAGGAGGCAACCACCTCTTGGAAGGTGGAGACTATAAGGATGTCGGCACTGAGGGAGCCGTTGTCTGGGCTGGTGGCTAGTCATGGCTTCGACAACTCGAGTGAACGATCGACATCAGGGACGGGAGTAGTGAGAAGTTGTTGTCTGGGCTAGGGTTCACCACGGGGCCGCGAAGAAGGCGCATAAGAAGAAGGTAAGGAGGGGCGGTGGCTAAGAGAGAGAAGGGAAAAAAATTTAGGTGATGGCGGCCAAGAGAAGAGAGGCGGTGGCGGGGTAAAGGGGAGAGGCGGTGTAGAGGGCGAATTTTGGTGGTGGAAAGGGCTGAATTTTGGTAGTGAAGGGGCTGGAATTGAGGCGGTGGGGGAGGGTGCTAAAGAATTTTAGACAGGATGGACAACCCTCATCTCTAGAATTCTAGGGGGATTTCCTAAACTAAAGCTACTATTATTTTGTCATAAATTACTATATAGATTAATCTTTGTATATCTCAAAAAAAAAAAAAGAATTATCTAAGTTCATATTCAAAAAATATTTAAGTTAAGATAAGCTACAATAAGTTTCAATATGTAACACCAAAAATTCTTTTCCTTTAAAAATATATTTCCTCATAGAACAATAGTGAATCATCGAATTATTACCACCACATGTGAAAATGTTTAGACTCATTCAGAATTTTGGAGTGGAGAATATGATTAAAAGTACTTCAAACCATAATTAAAGTCAACTCTATTTTATTACAATTTGGAACCGTTTAACGCCCTATAAACCAAATCCAATAATTAAATCCAAATCCTCGAAAATATACCATAAATTCCAAACACTTCCAACACACTTTGATAACTAAATTAATAAAATAAAGGCAACAAAAACATATACACTCGCACTTTCCAAATGGGATCATGATCTTTGAAATATTTTATGGCCAGTTGATACCAATGACTTCTCGCCAAACAATACCAAAATAAAGATAGGTCGTCACATAATCATGAAGGCACACCACACAACCAGTAAAGCTAAGTACGCTATGAACTTAATTAAAATCCTAACATGATCGATATTACAGACGGATAACAATATACGCAAACAACTTAGATAGGAAATAACAGTATGATAATTTTAGACTCTAAATTGACAACTTGACTCATCCAATTTGCTAGTTTAACTTGGAGTAAGTAATGAACGAGTTGATCCATTTCAAACGTCTTAAAAAGACATGGCATTAACCGCGATACTAAGCCATAAAACCAGCACGAGATTTCAACACAAAATAAATAAATAAAAAGGATACATTGATCATTCGACCCTTAAAAAAACTCAATGGATACCACTAAGAGTTCTAACCCACTTAGTTCAATAATCTAGATGTGCATAGGCCTAGAGTTTCATTGCTTATCCTCTTTTCACTTCAAATCATTAAAAGTTTAATAAATATTAGACCATTAATCAACTCAAACACCACACCACACCAAACATATATATATATATATAAATATTTCTTTTATCTTTGAATTAATAAAGGTGACCACAACACCAACTTAATCCATTATAATTTCCTTTAACCTTTATTGAATAAATCAGAAGTTTAACCAATGTCATGAAGACATAACGTTTTCTTTACTCATTGAAGATCACCGTCATTGAAAGAGTAATAGATATAATATAATGTGACATGAAATTATTAATCGATTTTTCACCAGGTACCTCTGAGGTTTTATAAAATGCATGAGGTACCCTTCTAGTTTTAAAATTTCATCATGTACCCCTTAGGTTTGGATATAATGTACCAGATACCCTCAATAACTTACTGGTGTAAATTATGTTAACTTAAATAACTCAAAATCAATTGATCCCTATCCTGATTCCCCTAATATTTCACATTATGCCCAACAAAGTCTTTTAAAAGCAGATAAAATTGCCTAAGAGGTACTTAGGACACTACTAAAACTATTTTGACCGTAGGAAAAAGGCGATTTAGGATGGAGTTTCACTAGTGGAAAAAACCTCAAATGACACAATTAACTGATCCGGTTTTCACAAAACCGGATCCGATAATTTAAGATTTTTGGGCACAAAATATTCGATCAATTAACTGATCCCGTTTTACAATAAACCGGATCAGTCAATCCTTTGACAAACAGGACCAGTTAGGTGGCCCAAACATTCAGCCCAAAACGCGCCTAATATCTAAGGCAACCCATTTCTTCCTTTCCACCCATTTTTCCTCGCACGAGTCACGCCCTCCCTAGGGTTTCACCCTCCTCCCTCTTTCCTCCCATCTCTTTCCTCCCTCTCTCATAACCCTAACTGACCCTCTCCTCTAACTCCTCTCAACACAACCGTTTCATCATTCATCATCTCTTCTTTCATCAATAATCATCATTTGTTCGTTCGTCGATTCATCAGCGCAGACAAACAAGATAGATCTTCACCTCGTCGATCTTCTCTCAGCTCCTCGTCGTTCGTCGTCAGCACTTCTCCTCCCTCGTCGTTCGTCGTCCATGGAACGACGCTCGCCAGATGCACCATAGATAGCTTCAGTAATTCACGTTTTTAGTTGAGGTTTTTCGTTTTAATTACTTTTTTTTTCGTATTTTAATCTCGTTGTAATTTCAGATCTGAATTAATTTTTCTCGTTAATTTATTTTCGTTTGTAATTCGCAGATCTATGGTCAAATTTATTTCTTCGGTTTTTTCATCAAGTACCCCCGAGTTTTCAGAAAATTCAAGAGGTACCCCCCAACTTTTAAAAATTCACAAGGTACCCCTTAGTTTCATAATAATACACCCAAATGCCCTTAATGACTAACGTCGTTAACCGCCGTTAGTCATTAACCCTAATTTTCTTTTTTAAACACTAATTAACCCCTAGTCCTAACGCTTACCCTAACCCTTACCCTAACCCTAACCCTAAACCTAACCATAACCACCCCTCCCCCACCCTCCCACCCCCTGCAGCCCCCCTCTCCCACAACTCCAACAGCCCCCTTCCCCCATCCTCGTTGATTTCCTACCTCAACCTCTCCCCGTCGTGTTTTGGAAGATTTCGACGGGGGTGGGGGAGGGGAATTCGACGGGGGTGGGGGGGAAGGACTGGCCGGGGGTGGTGAGGGAGGGGTGCCTGCAGGGTGGTGGTGGGAGGGTGGGGGAGGGGTGGTTAAGGTTAGGTTTAGGGTTTAGGGTTAGGGTAAGGGTAAGGATAAGGGTCAGGGTTAGGGTTAGGGTTAGTGGTTAATTAGGGTTGAAATCTCCTAAATTAGGATTAATGACTAACGGCGGTTAACGAAGGTAACCGCCGTTAGCCATTAAGGGCATTTGAGTATATTATTATGAATTTTAGGGGTACCTTATGGATTTTGAAAAGTTGGGGGGTACCTCGTGAATTTTCTGAAAACTCGGGGGTACTTGGTGAACAATCCGTTATTTCTTTGTAATTAGACTGAAACGATTGATTTTCGTTTAATACCTCTAGTTTCTTTGTTTGATTTCTTTTTTATTTTCATTTATATCTTCGTTTTCTTGTATTTTCGTTCGATTTAATTTTTGGTTGCTTTTCGTTTAGATCTAGGCTTTGTAATTTATTTCGATTTAATTTTTAGATTTTAGGGTTTATGTTTCCTTTTTGTGTAATTTTGTCTGTTTATTGTAATTTATGTAATTTGTTTTCGTAATTTATGTAATTTGTGTTTGATTTTCGTTGTTTCATTCATATGTTTTGTAATAACATTTTTTGTTCGTGTTTGATTTTCGTTTTTAATTCATATGTTTTGTATAATCCGCTTCTGTTTTATTGTAATTCATATGTTGTCGTCCAATGCGCTGTAAGCCTGCAACTCTGAAGTGCAGAGTGCAATGCCTTTTTTTTAAATTAATATATGCCCTCAACTGATCCGGTTAAGTGGTCCAATCCGGATAAGTTATTGTAATAACTGATCTGGTTTGGACCACTTAACCGGATCACTTGAGGGTTATTTGATTCGGTCCATGACCGGATCAGTTGATTTTCCTCTACTGCTGCGGCCCAACCTCTCCGGACCAAAACCAGATATGTAAGGCCTAATTTCACCGGAGCGGTTGAACTTTTTTCCACTAGCGTTTAAGTAATTTCAAGTCATTTAAGTTAATAGAATCAACACTAGTAGGTTATTCTGGGTGTCTAGTACATTAATATATGCAAACTTAAGGGGTACTCGATGAATTTTTGAAATCGCATGAGTACCTTATGAATTGCGTAAAATTTCAGGGGTACCTGGTTAAAAGTCCGAATTATTAAAATAATCTATTCCACAAATTCATTCCTCAAAACACAATAACATTTTAAATCAAACTATTGTCATTATTAAATAATAATCAAATACTTGTTTGCATCAATAATCGATATAGTAAACATATAGTAAAAGTATAACCAAACATGCTCCACAATCAATCACAGAATTATGCCAATTCAATTTTATTGCAAACAATCTTGCTTAGTACAACCAATAGTTCTCCTAAACAAGTAAACATACTAAGTTCTTATTCCAAATCCTATACATAATACTATGTCCAAATCTCTTAGACCTGCATGTAACTCGTTACTCGTATATATGGCTCTAGGTGCCAATTTCGAACTTAGGATTCACTTACAGGGAATTTCTCTCCTACAAATTACATTATAATCAATAAACTATCCATAATAAATTTTCGACAACTATTGAAAACTTATAGAACCTTTTTAAGTCCATAAAGCTCCATAATTAATTTAAATAATTTATTCCTTAAATCATAATACATAAATACTATGAAAATCTATCATTAAAATCTTCAAAACTTTTAATTTCTCTCTTAGATCTCTACTTTTAATTAAACTTATAAATCTAGAAATTGAAATTAAAACATAGAGGAGGAAGGAAAAGCGAATGGGACAAAGGGGAGAAAAGGGACCAGCAACAAAGGAGTAGGCCGGTGGTCGGCGAGACGCGGCAACAGGGAAAGAAAAAGCACAAGAGCATCAACAACGCAAGAAGAAGGAAAAAAAAGAAAAAAAAAAAAAAAAGAAGCGGAAAGATGGTCGACGCTCCGGTGGTGGCACAAACCGAGAGGGAAAGAGAGAGGTTGGCATCGAACATAAGAGAGAGAGTGAGGAGAGAGAAAATCGGATTAAAGGAGGGAGAAAAAATATTTAAAATATTTTTAGGATTTGAGTGGAGGTATAGCAAGTTTTAAATATTTTTAAGGAGAAAACCGGATTAAAGGAGCGAGAAAAAATATTTAAAATATTTAAAAAATTTACCAAATTATCGTTGAATCCCCTTTTTATAGTTTTTGGGTTTCCTACTTGAACTATGAAACTTAAAGAGTTTAAGTTCAACACAAATCCCCTTATATAATTAATTAAATCAACCTTTAAAAATTAAAACTTTAGTTGTACTAAGTCAATACTTGGCATTTTGAAAATAGTCAACTTAAATATTTCTTTCTAATTTACAACTTTAAATTATTTTAAATATACTTTAAGTTATAATATACATTATTTATAAAATTCATAAAAATATGAGAGATCATAATTTACTCCTCTTCAAAGAAATTAGTTTTTAGGGTCGGGCTATGCCCCGGGTAATTATAATTTTCATTTATTAATATTATAGTTTAAAATTATAACACCAAACATTACTTGGTTTAGTGGTTAGGACTTTAGTATATAAAAGTTTGAAATAACATGCATTTTCTAATTTTTTTTATTATATGTAGAGTACAAGAACTAAACACTCTAAGGCAGAGCGCCACGTGGCACAATTTCTTATTTAGGAACGCCTTTTAATATATTAGTATAGATTTCATCTCAAACTTTGACACAAAAAATTCCCACCAAAACAAAATTTTAAGACGGAAAAAACCTCATTTTCTTTTGGTTTTTCGATGCTGACCTAACTTTCTTTTGAGACTAAAAATAAAGCTGACGTGAGTAAGGAATGTTAAAAGGGACGTTATGGAGTGATATTGGGGGTTACTGTGGTTAGAAATCTAATGGAAAATTCTACCTTAAAATAAGAGAAGTGGGTGTAGCACTAGTCTTCATCTTCCACATATATTAACCCTTATTAGTCAATACTTGCTCCATTAAGGTTTCTCATCGATTACCATGTAATCGAGCCCTTATTAGTCAATATAGGATAATGCTGAGATAATTTAGCTTGTATCCAGGCTCTGAAAAGCTCTTCTGGAAGTGGTGAGTGTGCTCACCTTATTAACTAATACTGTTCAATAATTAATGATGATCAAAGGGAAGTTACGGTGTTTCATGTCTTTTGAGAAGGAAAGTTCACCGTTCACTTGCTTGCCAACAACGGAGTGGCACAACCTCTTAAATTGTAGTCTGAGAGAGCTTACTTGAGGACATTAGGGGGGTGGCTTTGCCATGACTCATTCGTCCTTAAAGGTTTTTTAGTTCTATTTTAATTTCAGTTGTTTTATTTTCTTTGGAATCTCGTCCTCCTTTGGAATATAAAATCCAGGTACATGGTATTGCTATTCCCCGCCCTATATATTCTGACTATCACCCTGTATTTATATATTGTAATACATCTCCCTTTCCTTCCTTTTCCATATTAAAATTATCACTCCGACTGCTCTCAGTCTCTCTCTCTGCCCTCAGTACAACCATCTATGCATTTTGCACACTTCATTTTTCTGCTAACACCACACTTTCTGCCTCAAAAATCCCCACAAATTACCCAATTTTCTGAGCTCCATTATGTTGTTCTTTAACCTCGGTCATATTCAACTTTTTTAGGATCTTTTAGTAAATTTTCCTCCCTTATATATATAAATAATTTTAAAAAAGCCCAAACCCATGGTAGGCAGAAGTCATAAACGTCCAATTACAGGTCTACGCATTTGTGATTCCCGCCCAACCATAGGTTGGAGGGTCAATTGTAGACGCCTACTCTTTTAGGGTTTTTGAGTACATTGTCCTCCCTTAAATATATAAATTATTTTTAAAAAATGCCCAAACCTATGGCAGGCAGAAGTCATATATAAACGTCCAACCACAGGTTCAGGCGTCTGTAAATTTTGCCAAATTAAACCATAGGTTGAAGTGTCAATTGTAGACGCTTGGACCTATAGTCAGGCGTTCACCATATCTTCCTTATCATTGCTTTGAGCGTAAATGGTGGACGCCTGACCACTTGTTTGGGAGACAGTTGAGTTAGTCTGTGCATACGTATTGGTGGTCCTGTGAGGTATAAGGTTTAGTCAAGTTCAATGTGTCTTCAAGGTTTTCAAGATTCCGGCGAGGTTATGAGGTCGCCATCGTCGGCTATGATGCCAAAATTGCCAGAAAATTCAGACCTTCAATGGTGCTCTTATTCGTCATAGCTTGGAATTTAAAAAATTTCCTTCGTCATAGGTGCCTCAAAAAATCGAGTCCATATCTTTAGTCTCACATTTTTGTATCATTATGAGTCACTCGGTATTATTGAGCCATATTATTAGATCTAAACAAACTTCTTATTTTAAAAAATAAATAAGGCAAATAATTAATTGACATCAACTAATAAGATTGAGCGACACAGATAATGATATAAAACTTTTCCTAGAAGATCTACCTTTTGTCTCTTTCATTTATTCCTTGGCTTATATGCTCAAGATTTTTATTAAAGGGGGAAGATAAATTTCATTAATTGAAATTCATTTGGCATCTAAAATCGAAATTAAAGAAAAACTACCTTATAACTAGTATTAACTACAATATATTTTTCTGAAATAAAGTTCCTAGACGTCATTAGCATTTTAACTATACCAAGCCTACATCAGCCCCACGACATGCACCGCAGCATCACTCACCAAGAATCGAAGGCATACTTTACTTCGGCTATATAAAGAGGCCAAACCTCTGCAACTCAACACACAAAAAACACACTAAATTATAATCACCCTGCAAAAGATCAAGTGAATGAAGAATATGGAAATGATGAAGAAGAATCATGCAATTAGTTTGGTGGTGCTCATGCTCGCGTTTCTGGTGCTATTAACAAAACCTCAAACCACCATTGCTGGTGGCCAGAACCTTCCCCAGTCGAGCGATACGCTACCGATGGCAGAGATGCATAACAACACCGCCGAAGCCATAGCCACCAAAGATAACATATGCGTCAATGCATGGCAACCTTGCGGCCCGCTTTATCCATGTTGCGGATATTGTACGTGCATATTCATTTGGACTGGACCTTACTTTACCTGCCAACCTCCTCCCAACAATGGTGGTAATTGTTAATAAACATTAAACAACAATTACATAAAATATGCTGTACTCCACAATATTGTTCAAGATAGAAACAAGTAAATAAGTTGGAGTATTTAACTTCAGTTTATCAAGTGTCGTGCGTCGTTGTATTATATGTGTGTATGGTCTATGGTTTGATGAGTAATTAAGTGTGTATGGAGTTGTTATCGTTGTATGGTCTGGTACGTACTTTTGATTCTCAAATTAATGAGAAGTTCTACACATCTTATGAGACTAGGTGTGTTTGTTATGATAAATATAAACGATGTTTGTGCTTCAAACTATATGTCGTTTCAAATTTTTACACATTGAAATGAGAAAAGGTTTTATGGTGATTACTAAGAAATTATATACAATTTACTTTAAGGACTTTTGTGAAAAACAATCCTTTATCAGTCATTTTGTAAAAAAAAACTACTTTTTTTTTTCCTTTTCAATAACTACATGTTATCACCAACATGGTTGTGAAAGACTTATTCCTACATAACATACCTATAAAGTGCTTTTTAGTAATCATGCGATTGTTTTTTTTTTTGACAACGAGAAATCGTACATTAATTAAAAGAGGAAGTACAGCCTAATGCTAATACAACCCAAACTAAAACAAATACATAAACCTAAAGGAGCCTTAAGAGCTCGTACATTCCACCTAATACAGAAATAAAGAAAAACGAAACAAACACTAGTAGAAAAATGTTGATTTGCGTTTCATAAATTGCGTCGTACAACTGGTGAGCCGACGCAGAAGTATCATTTGTGTCGGATGGGTGTTGCACGCGACGCAAATCATCGTTCATGTGCGTCGCACTTAAAGTGCATGCGTCGCAAATACTGAAAGTAAATGGTGGGAAAATCATGTGCGTCGGATGCTTGCTATGTTCGACGCACATGAACACAAGCAATTTACGTTGGATCCTTTGCTACGTGAGACGCAGATGAATATAATAGGGGATTTGCGTCGGACCATCTAGGCCCATCCGACGCAGATCAACCCAGCAGCCCACCTTTTAATTCACACGCCCAACTCATCCCTCTCTAACCTAAAATTCTCACTCTCACCCTCTAACCTAAAACTCCCATTCTCTCTCCTAAACGCCGCTCAATCTTCATCCCCTTCTTCAATCTTCATCCCCTTCTTGAATCTCTCTAATCTCCTCTCTCTCCCTCCCCTTCTTCTCCTTTTCCCAGAAAATGAAGCGAAGATCTGTTCATTTGTTCTCCAATTTCATTCGTTCGTTCGTATTTTCAGCGAATGGTTTGGGTTTGTAAATTTTCAACTTTAGGGCAAGAGGATTCAATCGGTGCCGCTTGTGATTGGTCAGTTCATGGAGATGGTGATTGTGATTCAATCGATACCGTCTCTCTCTCTTCAACTTTAGGGCGAGCGAGTCAATTCCACGGAGAGTTGCAGCAAAAAAGAGATGAAAATGGAGAAGATAAAATGGCGAGGAGAGAGAATCTGAAGCTTTAATGGCGGAAAAGAGAGAGATTTGAAGCTTTAACGGCGAGTGCAACTGGTTGAAGCAGCGAAGGATTGAAGCGTAAGATGTTAAAATTCAATATGAAAATTTTGTAATTTTTTCTGTTTTATTTCTCTGTATTTTCTCGATTTGCATAGTAATGATATACAAGTAGGAAGTTACGGGTGTTATTTCTGTACAGTCTACAATTTGTGCTACGTTTTGAAGAAGAATTAGCTTCTGAATCTCCTCTACAGGGAACTTACATGTGTATGAGAATTGGGCGGAGATTTTATATGTATAAATTTGTTATCAATATAAATTTGTTTTAATTTCCATAGTTTATAATACAATTTTGACTTCATCAGCACAAAAATGGATGTTGTTTATGTTGCCTCTAATTTCTGAATTTCTAGCTCTATTTTTAAGCTATTAGCAGTATTAGGTTGTTGTTGTAAATCTTCGAAGGATGATGAAGCTCAGTGATGTACCATTTGAGTCATTTGCGTCGCACTCTGAGCTATGTGCGACGCAGATGACAACTCATCTGCGTCGCACATAGCTCAGAGTGCGACGCAAATGACAGTGCATTTACTGTTGTATGGTGCTGCTCGGTGCTGGTGAGGCATCATGTGCGTCGGACGTTGGGCAGGGTCCGACGCAAATAGTCGATTAACTGTGTCGTGTCTTATACGACGCAGATCCTGTATCCTTTATCTGCGACGAGACCTGTGCCGTCGGATCAATGTCCGACGTAAATAGGGGTCTCAGGTCCGACGCAAATTGACAATTTTGTACTAGTGAAAGTCCCGTCGAAAGGGGCGCGTTGCTGGTCAGTGCTGATGATGGTGGATGCAATCCTCGGATGGCTGATGGAATTGGTTGAAGAAGTGATTGACGATCACGATCACGATTTGGACAACGAGCAACCAACGGCGAGTGTCTCGTCTCGCCGTATGAGCAATCCCAACGATCTATCATCACTTGGGAATCTGAGCTCATGACCATGTGAGGAGTCACGTTCCATTGTGACTCACTACTCTCGAGTGAGAGTATGTCTGATTTCTCCATGATGAAGGAGAAACGCTGATGAGTGGGCGTGCTGTAAACCCCCAGATGCAACTGGGGTGCCGCCTGCAGATTTGAAGGTTTCAAGGCAAAGACCATTAAGATCAATGCCAAGCTAAAAGGAGAGCCAAACAAGTTGAGCCCTCGAACACACCTCCGGTTTTCAAAACCGGTAAATACACGTCCCAACCATGAAAGCCTATCATCACCTCGTCCTTACTCACGAACATCGTGAATCACCTTGTCCCTCAGCACAGATTCCAAAAAACCGACATACTCAACTGTTACTACTTTGAACCACCAATCTTGACCCAACTGACTAATACTTGTCGATGGCCACAACCAACCACCGATAACAACTCTAGCAACTCGAAAACAACGCACTCCTTTTATTCGGAGATTTAAGACACTTTGTAAGAAAATATCTTAATTAACTATTTGGAAACGCCAACAACCGGGGGGAGGGGAAGGGGATGCCCGACACTAACAGTGGGCAAGGGGAAAGGGGAGCCCAACACTAACTGGGGGAGGGGAGAGGGGAGCCCGACACTAACTGGGGGGAGGGGGAGGGAAGCCCAAAACAACCACAAACCTAACTACAGGACTGTGCTTACAAGATGAGGACGGGGACCGGGGACGGAAACCTTCGACACAAGCAAACGACAGCTACGGGGGTAGAGGAAACTGACCAACACAATACCCTAGGAACACGAACAAGCACCACACAAACCTAACAAACCTAAAGCACGAACCAAATAGACCCAAACAGGGGAAGTAAGGAAAATTAAACTACAAAGCGACTGAAACCAGACTGGGGAGGGGATGACCTACCCGCGGCGGTGGCGACCCAAGCGCACACCGGGGAAGGAGACACCAACGCTTGGGGGACGGGGAGACTCGACCGCGAAACAGGGGAGGGGAAGGGAAAGACACACGCTACAACTAACACGAAAACCTAACGTAAAGACAAAGGGGGAGGGGGTATGGTGAGACAACGTCGAGGGAGGGAAGATGAGACTCGACGGCAGGGGAGAGGGTAGGGAGAAACGACGGCGCGGTAAGGGAAGAAGGGACTCGACGGCAGGGGAGGGGAAGGGGGAGGGGGAAACGACGCGACGACAGTAAATCAAGAAACGGTGGAAACCAGGCAGGCTCGCCGGCGACCCTGCGGCCACCAGCGAGCCTGCTGGGCGGCGGAGGGAGCAAAAAGGAGGTTCTAGGGTTAGGGTTTTCTCTGGGGGCGATTCTTAGTGAGAGAAAGTTCTTGTTAAATCCAATAAAACATCAACTTAGATAAACAATATAAACTAGCATAGAAATGAGAAAAAAAATGTTAATACATGCCCTACCTGACTACCTCAAAGAATTTAGTGAAAAAAGACCTATATGAAAGTTGTAGCCCGTCTGCATCTTCTTATACCCAAAGATCCCACATCGTTTTTGGTTCCAAAACGGTTTAGGGATATTTTGTAATACCACCCTAGCTAATTAGCCGGGTTTTTTCCGGTGAAACAAGGCTGCATTAAAAATTAGTTTTGGCTAAAAAGCCTCATTCAATTCGATAGTAAAATGTTATCACATAAACTAGGGTGAAGGGAAGGATGCCTAGTTACATTCACATTTGTTACATCTTTCCTACAATCCTTCGCTAGTACATCGGCCACTAGGTTCTCCTCATGTTTGGCGAACACGAATTGGACCGCAAGGAAAGATTGGCTCAGCTCCCCGCAAGTGTGTAAAATGTTACTATAGGCATCATGAGGGTTGTGGTCTTGGTTTAGCATGTGAATGGCATTTTTACAGTCGGAGATTATCATGATCTTGTCCAAATAGTCCTCCTTCGACATTCTAATATATACCTTCCAAATAGGCAAATACCCATTAGTTCAGCAATAAGGGCGTCATTGGTATACAAGGCTTTTTGGAAGCCAATTTGCCATTTCCCTCTATGAAATCGACACATTCTTGCAATTACCGTCAGATCCCATGGCGAAACAATGGATGCATCGACGTGAATATACGTCCACACATGGTCCACAAAGAAGATGGAGGGAGGGGGTCAGAGGGGCACTTTTCCTTCAAACACATTTCTATTTTTATTCATCCATATTTCAAACATATAAAGGGGAAGAGGGTGTTCCATTTGAAGCCCTGGATGTGTTCATGGAGACACAAGTTGTTTGTTAGCCAACACTCCATATCTTCTAAAAAAAAAAGGCTTAGTGTAGGTGTGATTTTATTACCTACGTGGGATAAGCGTGTATTTGACTATCTCATTGTAAGGGTTTTATTGAAATACATATTGAATTGAAAGAAGTCGCCAATAAGTCTTTAAAGGAAGACTCATAAACCTAATTGGATATTGGAAAATCGTAGGGACAACTTAGGGACTTATCCAATATAGATTTCTCCGTCATGACTCTATTAATGGTCAATGAACCATAGTTTGAGTTCGGGGGTGAGGGTACGAACACGGTCAGGAACCACGCTCCCCCATTGCTGGCCTCTACTTGATATCGATTCATTTTAAGTTTTATGCAAAAGAATAACCTGATAATATTTTCAAGCACCCTAAAAATATTAGTCTAAGTTGGTTGATTAAAAACATGAAAAGACTAACTTTTGATGATATTTTATTATGCAATTAAAATTACAGGGTTCCTAATAGGTTATCCAAATTATCTGATTAATATTAGAACAATTTATTAGGTCTTGATTAGCAATAATAACATGTTGGTGATGAAAACATAAGCCGGGCAATCATGAAAATATATAAGAAATATAAAAAGGAGTAGAGATTAGAATGTACAAAAGAACGATTTTTATTAAAGATCTACATCATGAAATAAAACATTAGTAACTTCAATATAAAAATAAGAGAAATATATTCAAGGTGCCTCAAGAATATACCGGTGTGGCTTGGGTGTCTGAGGGAATAATATTCTTCGGGAAGAGCAATCGTGAAGCCTTTCAACGAAAACTTGTGAAGATTGATCAAAGTATGTGTTTATGTGTTTGTAAATATGTATTTATGTGTTTCTAAATATGAAAATATGAGAGTATGGGAGTTTTGAGAGTTCGCAAGTATTCGAGTATATAGAGCATGAAATGGCTTATTTATAGCAAAATATATAAAAAAAAAGATAAGAAACTGAACTGCAGTCGCGCAAAGACAGCGGGCGCACGACTCTGCATGACGCGCTGATAAATCATATTTATATATAGTATTTATGTGCATTTAGGTTGCATTTTAGAGAATTTAGATTCATATCTAGGTTCAGTATTGAATCATATTCTTAAGTTATGTTATTCTACTCCTATTCGGTATGTTTTCTTATTTTTGATGAATTTCAGGTATTGAGAACATATTTGGAGTATGATTAGCTAAACTTGAGGATTAGGAGCACTTGGAAGGAAGCTACAATGCATAAGGATCGTTTGGAGTATAATTAGTACGAGTTGGAGCGAAAAGAAAGTGGAAAATCATTAGAAGAAATGTGAAAAAAGAGTCATGTCTACTCTTCTGATCATAACTTTTGATATTCTTCTTATAATCGAATAATTCCAGCATATTTAGAAACTAGACTTGAAGATCTTTCCAACGATAGGTGGCACACCCCGAGGAGACTTCTAGTCAACGAGTTATGTCTTTCGGAAGATTGCACTGTTTCTGCTGGAATCTGCCACGCGTACGCGCGGATCACTATTCCGCCCATTTAATAATATTTCGACTTTCCTTATTATGTTTGTAACTTACTTTCCTATTCATTTTAGGTTATTGAATATTATTTAGATTAGAGATATCTCTTCTCTCTCTCCTCCCTTATCACGTTATTTCTTAGTTTTAGGTTTTAGTTTAGTTCTTCATCTTTTTCTCTCTAGTTTAGGAGTAAACCCTAGTTTTTCATGCTCTTCATTAATTCATAAGGTTATTATTTTCATCTCTTTTCTTTCATTGATTTCTTTGATTATGTTCTTCTTTGTAGATTTAGATTTTGTTATTTATTTCATGATTGAGTAGTTTTTATTTCTAGGGTTTGGGAATCCATGTTTATAACTCTTTGAATGTGATTTAAAGTTCTTCACTGATTGGATTGAATTAGAATAATTCCTATTGATTTGTTATGCTTGTTTAATTCATGTAATTGCGCAATATCATGGGTTATGCTTAGCTAATAGGAGTTAGAATCGAAAGATCATACTCATTAGAGGCTTGTTACATTACAATAGGTAGGTCTGATTATGTTGAGTGACCGTACTAGCATATGTTGATCTAAGAGTGTTAAGATCCGACACTAGTGGAAAAAAACTGAATTGCTCCGGTTAAAAACCCCTCAAATGCTCCGTATTTGACCCGTAGCAAACGTCATACGAGCATTTGATCATTTCACAAATGCTCCGGTTATCAACCGGAGCTTTTATTTCCTCAAATGCTTCGGTTGTGACAAAAACGGAGCATTTGAGCTTTTTTAGAGGAGTAAAATACCACAAATGCTTCGGTTTTTAAGGAAAACTGGAGCATTTGTGCGCACAAATGCTCCGGTTTTTTTAAACAACCGGAGCATTTGTGTATTTTAAATAGTAAAAAAAAAGTTTCGACTCTTTGCGGCATGCGCCTAGCATCTTACACTATTACACTAACGCAGCGGACAGCCGATACACAAGGATATATGAAGTATTTGTAAATAGATAACTGAATGCATAATAACTTCAAAATAATAGATTAAAGGTATGTGATCCAATTATAGAACCTCAAGCAGATAGTGAAAGAACAGATAAAGTGTAAAATCAAACTCCTGGTAAAGAATACACAAATCAATCCTTCACAAGAATGTTCAGTTACAGAATTCCAGTCAAGGCTTACAGTACAAGGTAGAGCGATGAAGGGTGAATACTATAGTGCTAAATTACATAATCGAGAGATGAGAAAAGCAACCATAATACAAATAGAGGTTTCACATAATAGAAGAACTCCTTAAGGTAAAAAGGATAGATATTGCTGTAAGGAAACACTCTTCAAAAGAAAGATAGACAAAACATCAAGATCACTGATGTAGAGAGAGAACATAAATTGAGCAGATCCACTAAATCCAAAATTCTATGGACTTCACAAAACACAAAGCCTCAGCAGGCACATAATAAACAAAGGAACTGCACCAGGTTGCAGAATCCCTTACGAAGTAGTTGCATTGATTGAAGGATGTAGAAGCAAAAACTCACCACCATTGCCAAAAGGGCGGTCGAAATATCAAGCGGTTCAAGATTCCGAGAGAACATCTCGCAATGTGATCATCTTCCGACGGTACAAGTTAGTTATCGGCATGTTCTTGGAGTTCTCACCTGGAATAACTCATGTATCACTTGTCGAAGTGCATCGGTCTTGTTCGTTGAAAACATTGAGGTGAGAGGACTTAGTTACCATTGTATCCTTGCAGTCCCTATCAGAAATAACTCTAGAATCACTTGTTGAAGTGCATTGCTGATTTTTAGCCTTTACCCCATCGTTTACACAAGAAACAAGTTCATAAAGTGCATTTCCTAGACCATCTGATGCATGGACAATAAAATCCATTTAGTTACTCGAGAAAAACGATATATTCACCAATGACTAATTCACAAACACACGCACCAAACGCACACAAACACACATATTCACCAATGTGCAATGGATAAAAGAAGACACCTTTTCCACGATCATGTGCCTCACTTATGCAATCTTTCAATTTACCGAGCCTCCATCACATGTTTTCGCAACATCCGATTTTGCCCTATTGAAAAAGAAAGCAGCAAGAAAATCTGTTAATGAAACCTGTTAGACAGTTCTAGATTTTCAAAGAATGCATCAATAAAAGCAACGTCTCAGGATAATACACTATAATACGCGGCGGGCTGGCAGCTCAAAGGTAATGCTAGCATTTTTAAGATAAAAATTTCTCAGTAATATCATGATATAGTAGTTGAAAGATAATATCATGCTAGTGAATTGAACCCTAGAACCATAGATTCTAGGGCTACTGTTGCTCCAAATTGCGCGGATCTAGCACCGGAGCAGAGCAGCCAGCGAGAGAGCAGCAAGAGATATCGAGAGTGATACTGCTAACTTAAAAAAATTACATACATCAGCATATTCAATAATTTATAAAGATTAAATTAGCCTCCTTTCTATGTTTTCCAGCAGTAAATTATCAAGATTATTCTGTCGCCTACGAGTAAATTAAAGTTCGTATATTCATAATAGATAGTTCAATTCGTATTATTTCAAACACATCTAGCAAAATTCAACAACCAAATATATTAAAATTCTACCATACCTCAGCCTCAGGAGACATAGCAACATCATCATGTCCATAATCAACAATGCTAGGGTTATCTCTCCTCTGTCTCGACGCATCTGAATCGGGCGGCACGGAACTCTGAGCTGGCGGTCTCAAATTGCTCCATTTCGGAGTCGAATTAGGGTTCAATCGAGTCCAATTAGCTGTAGTAGTTGGCACACCAACTTCATCAATTTCATCTTTATTCGCACCTCGCAATTCTTCTACTCTTCTTTGTGGCTCATATTCTGTAACTTCGTCTTCATTTTCGGTCTTTTCGGCATCTTCCATGTCGTCGTCGTCTTGGTACAAATTCAGCAAATTAAAAACCTCCTTCGATGCCATTTGAGAAATTCTAGGGTTTGTGAGAGAAGCAAAGTTCGAATTGGAAGGGAGAAACTAGGGTTTATAGGAGAGAGAGTGAAATTGGGGAAGTTGATTGTTGAGAGGGTTTTAATGATTAAGATCGAAGAAGAGGGAAATAGGATTTGGGAGGGAATGAACGAGAAAATGTTTGTTTGAGACTTCCACAGGGTAGATGAGAGAGATCGAGAGAGAGAGAAAGGGAGAAAGAGAGTGTGTGTCGAACAGAGAGAGGCAAGAGAAAAATCAAAAGGGGAAGAGGAGGGGAGCGAGTAAAAAAATAGTGGCAGGAATAACAAATGCTCCGGTCAAACGGAGCATTTGTGAATTTTTTATATTAAAATATTAAAGGAAGTCACCAAATGCTCCGTTTGTGAAACAACCAAAGCATTTGACAAGTAGCAAAAGAACATTTTTCCACTAGTGCGACCGTAGGATTGACAAAAGACTCTAATTACTCGACCTTCAATCCAAGTATTGCTGAATATATTGTATTGATTGAATTGGTATAAATACGGTGAACCATTGCCCTAGATCTTTTTAGTTTGATTTTCTTTATTTATTAGTTTAGAACCTTAATTCACATATTTCTGATCTTTATTAGTTTCTCCATACCTTAGAAACTAGATTAGAACGACCATCTCTCTGTGGATTCGACCCTGCTTACCCTACTATATTGTTAGAAGGTTTTCTAGGATTTATCTTTGACAGGTGTACGACAACCTATCACGCGCAGGTCCACGTGTCAGGCGCAGATTGGAGCGCCTGACACTTTCTAGCCAATAAGCCTGGCGTACCACCTGCGTCAGACACGCTTATAGCCTTTTTCTCTTAACACGTTTTGTACGATTTTCTTTCATCCTTTTAAGTCCGGAAATCAACTTTTACGAGATAAAATCTGATTTCAATTTTAAAATATCTTCGAAAATATTTATTTAAATAATAAATAAAAATAATTAATTATCATGAATAATTAATTGAGCTTTTTCAAAGGATTGGGTTCAAAATATTTTTATGAGCTCAAAATACAATTAATTATCAGGAATAATTATTTGGGCTTTAAAATAGGACTTTGGATCATTATTGCAAATAAATAAGCTTTACACTTTAAAATAATTTCGGGCTTAGCTCTTTGGACAGCTCTCCCCTTGGGTCGGACCTATTAAGACCCCGTGCTATGTTTCATCATTGGGTCCTTAAATGGGGAGACACGATTATGTGTCTGACTGAGTTTCAGGAAACCGAAAGTCAAAGTATACGGTGTCGGGATGGAGAACGATTCTAAACGCTCTGCAGTTTAGAATTGATCTACATATTGTCGGTTTCTGCAAAACAAAGTGAATATGCAGGTGGATAACTACAAGTAATCTGATTACCTAGAGGAGAATATGTTAGCAGATAAGTGCAAACAACTCAGATAAGGCGCATAATGATGCAACGATTCAACCTTAGACTTTTTAAGGATGCATGAGACGTTATGCAAGGATTTAGGCTATGTAAAGTTAAGGAATATGAAACGTCATGCAAAGTCGGGGTTATGCAAGGCTAGGAAGGATGATATATTATGCAAGGTTAGGGTTATGCAAGATTAGGAGGTTTGGATAGGTAGAGAGATCGAATGATTAGAAATAGATAGATTGATTTTCGAAAACTGCTTTGGTAAATAATTAAGGTCCGCAAGTGAGATCAGCAGATTACAACTTTTTAGGAGTTTGATTTGGAGGAACCACCAAAAGTAACACTCCGTCCTTTTACACAATAATAATAATGAATGTACAACAATAAATAAACAAAGAAGATAACAAATTAACATACTAAATAACCTCAAAATAAGTTCAACTTTTCATATCAAACCACTAGAAATCCCAAAATACATCCAAAAACATCCATAAAACTCATGTGGCAAAACGACCATCCAAATCCAACTATTTCACACCTATAAGAGTGAAAGTCTTCCTAAAGTCCTCATAAATATCATCCACAATCTTAAAAACTATAAGCTTAGTAAAATCTCCAAAACACACTTCCCCTGTCCACACTGTAATAAGTCTAGCCTTCAGAACCATCTGCATTTATAAGAAAAACAACAAATATCCACAATCAGTGGGGAGTAACTAGCAGTTCTCCCAGAACAACTAGCATCAAGATAACATTACAAGATAAGCATATAGAATCATCACAACATACTTCACTTAACATTTCATCACAAAAGACTCCAACTTCTAACTCACATGAAAACATAAATACTATCATGAATTCTATAAACAAAGTATGAACATCATCACACCAATAAAATCATAAATCACCATATGAAATAATGAAATAAAACATAGAGAAAAGTGAAAAAGAGCAGAACGCCCGTGGATCCCAACCCACTTCCTAAGGTTTGTTAGATCGCAACCCCCAAACAGCCTATGGGATTACATTCCTTACTGTCTGTACTAAGAATCGCCAAACTCCTGATGCAGGGTAGTACACGCAGCACTCCATGACCTCTTGGATGACAACAATTAGCCCAGGTTTACCCCTAGATCGCAACCCATGTGGTTGGCATGTTCTTCACCGGGGACTACATCTATCCCAATTGATTTCTTATACCTCAAAAGCAAAAACAAAATAAAATAACAATTTCATCTCAAATATTTCCATCATCAAATCAATATCAATAGGGATGCCCAACGGACTTACACCCAAAATTCAGTAGAAAAACTAGGATCGCAACCCTAAGTAATTCAAATTCCAAAATCATCTCATTTCCATCTTCTCATAAAAAACAACAATACAAACTCAATAGTTCTCAAAAACAACAACCATGCTCACAACACACCAGAGCATGAAATCAACAATCTCACAACAATACCAATAAATCATAACATAAAGAATAATATCTTAACATTCCAAAACATAACAACAAATAACATCACAAACTCAACAATTCCAAGCAACGTTATCCACTAATAATCTGTCCAAAATAAACGACATGAAAACATTCGAAAACGTAATAGAAATTACACAAAAATTCATGCAGCAAGCAAACAGACCAACAGGTTTGCCTTGACCATGCGTGCGCTCAGCGCAGGCATCTCGGTGCGTCCGACGCATCCGGACGAAAAATCCCAGACTAAACCGAAAACTCACAAAAACCCAAAAATTCACTAAACGAGCACTAATCATGATTTCAACTAAACTTCGGCAACAACAAATTCATAAATTCCAATACCAAACAATTTCAACAACACCACTAATCATAAACATAGTTGTAAAACATATTCCACAAGAAAATCAATCATAATAAAAATCATGTCATCACAAGAACTAATTATTTAAACATAAACTAATCATGAATTAGTAATAACAATTCTGACAACAAGATTATTCATTTCTACTAACTAATAAGCAAGTAACAACAACAAACAACACTCCACAATACATGTAACACACGGTATACACTTGCACAATATTATTATCAAATTCTAAATCAAAAACGTGAATCAACAAGCCTAACATAATCTTAACAATTAAATCTTTTCCCTAAAACGACCGCGATTTCTAGCATTCTAAGACAACTACTAGTTACCTGGAACGTCGGAAAAAAATGTAGCAACAAGACACTAGGCGTGCTCCACGTGAAAAGGGTGTTCGTCCTCCAAATTGTCTCATAAAGCAACAACACTTAGACTAGTAGAAGGTTTAATTTTAGGCTGATAGAAATGACAAGGTTTAAGTATAACATGGTAAAGGTTGATGAAAGAGAGAAATATTCCTCATACTTGATCAAAAATGGAGTGCAACAATAGGGAAGAGGTGCTGAAGATTTCTGATAAAAAAATCAGATTTTTGGCAAAGTAAAATGAAAGGTTAAAGGAAGGTTTAATGGGGGAAATCAATGGGGGGATACAAAGTTTCAAAGGTTTACTTAACATGCACCAAAACTCTTCATCAACCACGCCACGCGTAAGGTCCAAATCATCTCTCAAGACGGTCCAATAACGTTACAGAACGTTACGCGACATGACCGCATCCTAAACGCCTAAATAAATAACGAAACTAATAAATCCTTTAAAATAATTAACTAACCAATTTAAAATAAATATATATAAATATATATATCAAACATATTCAAACGCCTAAAAATATTTAGTAGTAAAATATTTAATTTTTATCGAAAAATACTAACTTAGTATAATTAACCGCGAAAAATTCGGGGCAAAAACACGGGGTGTTACACCACATATATAGGAAGCCCCCACTTTGGGTAAGCTTGTATTGATTTAGGCGTTATGAGCCTTGATTGTAATATACTTGATCTGTCTTGAGCATTCAGAGTTCTTCATTGGGGTATTCTTCTTCAGGGAGTTGAAATCGGAAAAGTTACATATCGCAAGAGATCATGGAATTATCAGAGAGTCCTTCACAGACAAAGAGAGTTTGGATTGAAAAATAAAAAGGTTTAAATTTTGTAACTCATATAGATGTAGGTGGGAAAAGGCTTTGACATAGCTAGGTTCAAACTCGAGTCTATGTCGGGATCTAGAAAGATTATGCTCTTGAATTCTAGAAAGTCAAATCGGTAGACCTTGATTATTTTTATTTTATTGAAGCGGTCAAACCTCAAGATGAGGATTCCTACGTATCCTTGTGGAATCAGCCATTTGTAGTTCTCGATCTGATTGAACTTTTTTTTTCTGCCTTAACTTTTGCCTAGGCCGCTCTTTCGAGTTTTCAACCTAGCGGGCTTGGACATACCTTGAAGAATGAGTTAGGTTGATGAAAGGTTGATGAAAGGTTGAAAGTGTTTGAGGTTTATGATAAAGGTTTAATTGGTTGGGCTAAGTTAAGGATTACGGTTTTGGATTATATGGTTAAGGTTTTGATGGATCAAAGCGATTTTGGAATGAGGAGTAGAACTTGTGTGCAAGCCCCCTAGCTTGACTTTTCTTTTGCCTTTGGCTTCTCTATTTGCATTTTTTTCTTTTTATCCTGTGCGTTTTCTTTTGCTTTGCCCTTTTTTCCGCACTTTGAATTCCTTTCACTTTTTATTTTTATTTTTGCCTGGCATTGCTTTTTGTGGAGCTTTGAAGGGATTATTTTTTTGGCTAAGAATTAGGAGATGATAGTTTAAGGGTTAATATATATATTTTTGGTTACATAAGGATGGCTTATGGATGATGGCTTTTTGGAATGATGGAAGGAAGAGGGAGATAACTCTTAATTCAAAGTATGTCTATTTTTTTTTTCTCTTTATTAGTCAAGATCATTAGGTGATTTAAGTTTTATCATTGAATTAGAAGCATATACAAAATGATGGAAGGCTAATGAAAATGAAAAGAAAATGCAATTATTTTATTTATTAGAAATAAATAAGGCATAAGGCTGATTAGAATCAAAGTCCTAAATGACATATACCCAATAAGAAAGAAATAAAGAAGTTAGGGGAAGGACTCTCCAACTCAATCTAGAAAACTAGCGTTAAATGACTATGCCCCGACATTATTTAAGCACTGCCCAAAGGATTGCTGTTGTTGCTGACTTTTACTGCGGGCGGAACTGGCAGTCTATCATCATCAACCATGTCATGTACGGCGTGCTTTAAAGTCCAGCACTACGATATCATATGCCCGTTTCCTTGGTGGTACTTGTAGTAGGCATTAGGATTCCACATACTAGATCTATTCTCATGAGCAGGGTCTGGCGTAGGGCCAAGACGTTGTGCTCCCATTGCATGAAGCCTAGTGATAAGTGCGTTTCTAACGCACTTTATGATCTCCTTTTGGTTTGGTTTGATCCTTTTCATTCCCTTTTCTTCCTTCTTTCTTCCTTATTTCCCTCTCTATTTCTTTCACTTGATCATTGTTGATCATAGTGACATTTTGCTAGATTTTCGGTCAATTTTGACTGAATTTCTAGTACATTTGCTTTCACCATGTTTTCTTGTGCTTTGATTACAGGTGTGACCTTTTCTAAGGTCAAGAGTTGGGAGATACGGTAATAGGTGGGAGTTTCGAGGAGTTTGCACGCGCGAAAATGGAAGAAACGAAGCGTGAGCTGAGAACTTTGTGCGTCCGCACTGCCTTAGAAGTGCCTGCACACATCGGTGCGCCCGCATCAGACATCAGTGCGCCCGCACCTGTCATCGGTGCGCCCGCACCACCCCATATATTCAGCACTCTTATTGTCAGTGAGCTAGGTGCGCCTGCACTAGCTCTGAGCTGCGCCCGCATCAATTTAAATGGTGCGCCCGCACCATTCCTGCAAAGATTGGACACCTAAATTAGTAACCTTGGTGCCCCGCACCACCTATTTTCATCAGAAAATTGTAAGGCTCGAGCCTAATGAAAACAAGGGACTTGTTTAGTTTTTCGACTTATGCTTTATTCTATGTTTTGAGAGACTATTATTAGGGCTTACATTAGAGAGAAAAATACTTAGTTTTTGTTTAAGATTGGAGATTCTGGATCAAAGTTTGTGAATTTTAGACATTGAAGGTACTTTTTATTCAATTAGTTTCAAAGTTTTCGGTTTTTATTCTCTCTTTTGGTTGTTATTCTTTGTTCTTCATTATTCTTAAATCTCCTTTATTATAGTTTCATAATTGTCATTTTTATTAGACTAATTATCTCTTAATCATGTTTAGCCCTAAATTAGGTATAAATTTCATGTTTTATTGCTTAGAATCCATGATTAGTGAGTAGTCTCCTATCTAGGGTTAGGGTGAAAGTATGGATTAGGGTTTAAATGTATTGTTAATGTGATTATGATGATTTAATGATGTTTATGCATGGATCTTGGTATTTTGAGGCCTTAGGATAGATTTTGATCACATTTATGCTTTGGTATTCTAATTTCAAATGTTCTTAATCGACTCTTTTATCATCCCCATGAATCAACTTAGTTTCTAGGCCAAGATATTGGGTAGGAATTAAGGGGATCCTTTATTAGGAGTTTTTCGAATTCATTGGATCTCTTAATCAATTGACTAAAGACATTTCGAGAGAGGATTTAGTTGATTGTTTAAGCGATCATTCTCGAGGACCATTCGAGAGAGGACTCGAGTATTTTAGAGGAAAACTAAACCTTGCGTAATCGTTGCCATTGATTCACAATTGCTTTAATGATTGTTGCTCCGCTTTGATCCATACTAGTAACCTTAACTCTAGTGTCTTCCTATTTGATATTTCACCTCGTGTTATTTGTTAGTTCTTTGATTTTAGCTAGTTATAGTTGTTACGAAATCATTTTAAAACCCCAAAAACCCCTCAATTAGGTAATTTAGACTTGATAGACTTTGATTAATCCCATTTTCCCTGTGGATCGACCCTTGACTTGCCTTTACTACGTTCTTAGTAATTGATTGTTAGGTTTTATAAATATTGTTTGAAAAGCGATTTTTGGTGCCTTAACGACACACTAAAAACCTCTTATCAAAATGGCGCCATTGCCGGGGAACTTGTGCTATTAATTGAAGTTTATTTTAGTTTAGTTTTGCTTAGTTGATTTTTCTTTTATTTTATTTTTGATTATGGTTGTTATTTGCTAATCCTCTACTTAGCTTTGTTGTGTTACATGAGAAGAAGAGCTCACGGTTCATCCACCTTTCCTCTTGATCCTGAAATTGATCGTACCTTGTGAAAGCTTTGGAAAAATTTGGAAGATTTGTCTTTGAGTTCCGAACCATCTTCACCAGCCTCAAGTAAAGTGAAGTTGAGTCAGATATGGGTGAAGCAAATCCACAACTCTTTAGGGATTTCGGAAATCCGGGTTCCTATGTTCTTCAAGGTGGTATTCGACTCCCCACCACTACTACAAATTTCAGCATTCATCCTCAGTTCACTCGGATGGTGAAAGCAGAACAATTTTGTGGAGGGTCGGATGAAGATCCTCTTGACCATCTTGACAAGTTTCTTGAGATCTGTGCCATGATAACCACAAATGACGTCTCTCCAGACTACATCAAGATGCATCTATTACGGTCTTCTCTTACCGGAAAAGCACAATCATGGCTTAAGAGCTTACCTGCTAATTCCCTCACTACATGGGAGGAAGTCACAATGGCCTTTCTGAAGAAATACTTCCCAGAGTGGAAGACAGCAGACATAAGGAGGAAGATCTCCTCATTTGAGCAAGAGAACGATGAGATACTTGCGGAAGCTTGGGAACGGTTTAAGGAAATGATCCGTTCATGCCCTCACCATGAGTTCAGCAAAAATCTCCTCATGCGATTCTTCTATGATGGCCTTGATCCTATATCACGTGCCAACCTTGATGCTGGAGCAGGAGGTCAACTTTCTAAGATCCCGTAAGATCAACTTGAGTCCACTATTGAGGAAGTAATTAAGAACTATTCATGGGGTGGACGACGAAGATGTGTGATATGTCACGTTTATATATAGTTTTTATATGCATTTTGATTGCATTTAGAACTTCTTTTAGAGAATTTAGGTGCATAATGGCATGAATTACGTAAGTTGTGCTCTACTACTCCCCGTTTGCGTGTTTCGATGATTTTCTGGTTATTTTGATGCAAATTGATTACGATTATCTAAGATCAAGCCTATTAATCATTGAGGATGAAGATAGCTTGCACAAGGATCACAATGCATCCGTTTGGGACAATTTCGAGTTAGAATGAAGCAAAGAGTTAGTGAATGAAGTGTCAAAACTGATATATGTTCATTATTTTGATAATAACGTTTGATAGAAAATTGATAATCAAGAAATTCCAATTGAGTTGTAAACTAAACTTGAAGGGATTTCCAACGATAGGTCACACGCCCCAAATGGACTTCTGGTTCGAGAGATACAGACTTCGCAAGTTGACGCAAAATCGCTGTTTTTCCGCCTGGTCGACCGGGCGGTTTCGCCCGACTGGGCGAGAAGAAATCTTCATCAGAGTACAAGGCTTGTGCGCCCGGTCAACCGGGCGAGTAAGGAGCCAAAATCGCTTGCACGCCCGACCGGGCGGAATTCCCTTTTGCTCGTAAATTCAAGACACCGTCGCCCGACAGGGCGGTTTGGCCCGGTTGACCGAGCGGTTTTTTGGGAGCTTTAATTTTTGCCTTTTTTTAGCCGGTTTTATAAAGATTATAAATAGGTTTTTAGTATTTTCGATTAGGGGATTTTTTTATTCTGCGTTTTAGGTTTAAACACTTAGTCTTTTTCTCCCTAGCTTTATAGTAGTAAACCCTAATTTTTCTTGTTCTTGATTTTTCATGACTTATATTATTTCCTTCTCTTTATTTCATTGTTTTCTTTCATTATGTTTTCCTTGGTAGATGTAGGAATTATTCTTTGTTTCATGATTGAGTAGTCTTATTTTCTAGGGTTTGGGAATCCATGTTTATATGATATGATTATTGATTGATATTTATTCATGGTTTGATTAGTTATTGATTTATCTAAATGATTAGTGTTTTTATTGTTAATCTTGCAATCTGATCAATTGTCTGATTAAATATTTCTAATATCGAGTCATAGATCGAGAGATAGTACTCTTTAGAGGCTTACCTACAATTAGCAAATCTGATTATGTTGAGCGACCGTACTAGCATATGTTGATTTGAGAGTGTTAAGACCCGACCGTAGGATTAACTTGTGCTCTAGATATCTGATTAATTGAACTATTGATGATATTTTGATAGATTATAAGTATGAACATGGTGAACCATTACCCTAGATCCTTTTAGTTTGATTTTCGTTGTTTGCTTAGTCTAGAACTTTAATTCAAATATTCTTGATCTTGTTTAGTTTCTCTATACCTTAGAAGCTAGATTAAAACATCCATCTCTCTGTGGATTCGACCCTACTTACCCTACTACATTGCTAGAAGGTTTTGCAGGAATTATTTTTGACAGGTGTACGACAGCCTATCAAATTTTGGCGTCGTTGCCGAGGAGACGGTATAGATTTATTTAGCTTTTATTGTTGGTGAAATTAAATTGTAGATATTTTTTTCTATCTTTTTGTGAATAGTTTTTTTTTTGTTTTCCTCATCTGTTTTAGTGTGTTGTCATGAAGTCGTATAATTATAGTTCAGAGGGGGGTGTTTTTTCTAATTATCAAGGGCAATATGATTATTCTGGGTATTATAATGCGAATGATTATGTTTATGATGCATCATATGATTGTCAAAATTCACAAAATATGTGTATGAATTCCTATGAATATTCCCATTACCCTAGTGAGTCTTATGTGCCTGATTATACCCAATGTTATCAGCCTGAAGTGAATAATTATTTTCAACCCGAAACATCAGAGCATTAGGAACTTTTTAACATGATGAAAGAGTATATTGTTAAACAACATAAAGATTTAAATGAATTAGCTCATGATTACCAAAACATGGCGAAATCTATTGAATTACTTGCTGTGCAACAATCTACTAACCAACAGGTTATACTTGATGATAATGATTTTGGTGTTGAGAATTATACTTCGGAGGAGAACGGCGTTGATTTGACTCATGATAATTTGGTAGAAGGTAAGGGTGTAATTAGTGAAGTTGGTAGTGAGTGTCTCTATGTCGACGAATCCATACTTGAGAGTGAAGTGTCTTACTCTTCTTCGATAAACTTTTCATCTGCATATGAGTCTAAAGTTGAGAGGGATATAATGCATGAGTCTTTGTCGGTTCCATCTGATACTGTTTTTAAGTCTCATGTTCCCTTCTCTAGAAAACTTAATCTTATTCCTTCTTCCTCTTTATTATATCCTCCATCGTTCCTTCTTTCTCCCCTTTTGAATGACTCTCATGATAATGTAAATGATGTACATTTAGTTTCTTTTTCTTCTTTTGAGTCATGTAAAAAGACTAACAATTTTTCTTTTTCTTCTTCTTGTAAATATAATTTTTCCTTTGATTTTTCTTTTTGTAGTTTTAGTAATTTTTTAGTACTAACTTTTTTCATTTTTCCTTTCCACTCTTATATAATATGCGCTGAGATGTTTGCAGGAACATATGATAAGCTTCTTAGATTATTGAACTATTATGAGTGATCTACTAGTCTTAAACGGTCATGCAAGACCTTAAATCAGCGCTTATCGGGAGGCAGCCCGACTTTGTTCATTTTTTTTTGGTTTGACTAACTTTGCTAATGTGTGATGAAGTCTTTTGCTAGGTACAAGCATAGCCAATTTTTTTTGGCTAAGTTCACTGCCTCATTACAACTATCGATTGTGGTGGAGGTATCGATGCTTTTTGACACTCCCTTTGATTACCCACCCCTTTTGTAAGTTGTACCTCTCCCTCATTTAATTCCTCTTTTTTCACATTGAGGACAATGTGTCATTCAGTTTGGGGGAGGATGTTTGTCATCATTACTTAGCGCATGTTAGTTGCATTTAGAGTAGTTTTTTTTTAATTGCTTTCATAGGATGTTGCACGGTTTGTACCGCTCACTAGGAGTGGGATTTTACGTGTAACCAAAAAGTTGTACTGCTTTCTTAGTTGCACTAGTTTATTTCATCTCATTTTAGTTGCATCTATGGGACTATTGCTAGCACTTATTGAGAACCTTGCCGATATTTTACTACAATTCCTAAGCATAATTCATCTTGTTCATGATTCTTCATAGCATGATTGTTTTGCAATTGATTATTTGTGGTAAGATTGATTAATCTCTCTTTGGCTCGATTTAACTTTAT
>CANSZD010000724.1:0-55000 GCA_947648045.1 Beta corolliflora | reverse complement strand
ATATCCTTTGCCTCGTATTGATGACCTTTTTGACCAATTACAAGGTGCGTCGGTATTTTCAAAGATAGACTTACGATCCGGATACCATCAATTAAGAATCGGACCTTTAGATATTCCAAAAAACTGCTTTTAGAACGAGGTACGGACATTATGAGTTTCTTGTTATGCCTTTTGGTCTTACCAATGCCCCAGTTTGTATTTATGGACCTTATGAATAGAGTTTTCGACCTTATCTAGATCATTTTGTTATTGTGTTTATTGATGATATTTTAGTGTATTCCAAAGATAAGAAAGAGCACGAAGAACATTTGAGAATAGTTCTGGAAACTCTGAGAAAGAACTAGTTATTTGCAAAATTTAAAAAGTGTGAATTTTGGTTAGATAAAATTGCATTTCTAGGACATGTTGTGTCTAGAGAAGGTGTGCAAGTAGATTCCCAGAAAGTATAAGCAATCATTAATTGGCCTCGACCCACCAATGTGTCAGAAGTACGAAGTTTCTTGGGGTTAGCAGGATATTACCGTCGATTTGTGGAAAACTTTTCCCGAATTGCTCAACCTATCACAAACCTCATAAGAAAAACTACAAAGTTTGAGTGGAGTGACAAGTGTGAAGTAGCATTCCAAGAACTGAAATTTCGTCTTACCACATGCAGCTCCAATTCTTACTCTTCCTAGTGGTACCAAAGGTTTAGAAATATATAGTGATGCCTCTAGACAAGGGTTGGGATGTGTGTTAATGCAACATGGGAAAGTGATAGCTTATGCATCTCGTTAGTTAAAACCTCACGAGCAGAATTACCCTACCCATGACCTTAAACTTGCCGCCATTATTTTTGCATTGAAAATTTAGAGACATTACCTATATGGGGTTAAGTGTAAAATTTACACAGATCATAAAATCCTTAAATACATTTTCACCCAGAAAGATATAAATATGAGACAACGAAGGTGGTTAGAATTTATAAAGGATTATGAACTGGAGATTCAATATCACCCTGGAAAGGACAATGTGGTAGCCGATGCTCTTAGTCGAAAAAATTACGCTACCCTTAACTCACTTACTATTCAGCCTGTTACCCAAAGAGAACTTCAGAGGTTAAAAATTGAGATGATTGTAGGTGATCTGGAAGGATGTTTAGCAGCCTTAGAAATCAAACCGACCTTGAGTGAAGAAATTAAGGAATTGCAGAAAACGGATCCACAATTAAAGAAGATTCGTGAACGAGTGTTGATTGGAAAAGAGACTGGTTTTGTGATACAAGATGATGGATCACTTCGTTTTCAAGGACGATTGTGTGTACCGAATCAGATAGATTTAAAAAGGAGAATCTTGAATGAAGCACATAATACCCTTTACTCTGTACATCCAGGTGGAAATAAGATGTATAAAGATCTTTGTGGTATGTTTTGGTGGAGTAACATGAATCAAGAAATTGCAGAATTCGTTGCCAAATGTCTGACTTGCCAACAAGTAAAAATAGAACATCATCGTCCTTCAGGACTTTTGCAGCCTTTGGATATACCCACTTGGAAATGGGAGTCGATAGCAATGGATTTTGTTATGGGGTTACCAACAACTCCTCAAGGAATGAATTCTATATGGGTTATAGTGGATAGGCTTACAAAAAGTGCTCATTTCTTAGCAATTCATAATACTTGGGATCTTGAGCGATTAGCAAGAAAGTATGTTGAAGAGATTATTAGACTTCATGGAGTATCTAGCTCTATTGTGTCTGATCGAGATTCCCGATATGTGTCTAAGTTTTGGCAAAAGCTACAGAAAGCATTGGGTACACAACTGAACATTAGCACCGCCTTTCACCCAGCTACAGATGGCCAGACTGAGAGAACAATTCAAACTTTAGAAGACTTGTTACGAGCTTGTGTTTTAGAATTCAAAGGTTCATGGGAAAAGTATTTGCCATTAATAGAATTCTCCTATAACAATAGTTACCATGCTAGCATTGATATGGCACCTTACGAAGCTCTATATGGACGGAAATGTAGAACCCCTTTATGTTGGAGCGACATAGATGAATCGAAGATAATCGGACCTGAAATGATACAAGAAACATCTGACAAGGTTCAAATCATTCAGGAGAAAATGAGAACTGCACAGTCGTCGTCGAAAAAGTTATGCCGACCTTAAACGAAGACATGTAGAATTTTACGTAGGTGAGTCGGTATTTCTAAAAGTTTCCCCTACCAAAGGAGTAGTGAGGTTTGGCAAAGCAAGAAAACTTCGTCCTAGATACATTGGGCCATTTGAGATTATCGAGAAAATTGGAAACGTAGCTTACCGATTAGCACTCCCTAGTGAATTTTCTCGAATACATGGTGTGTTTCACGTTTCACTTTTACGTCGATATATACCAGACCCATCCCATGTCATTAATATACCCCCTGTTCGAGTTGGAGAAGATTTGACTTATGAAGAGCAACCTGTTCAAAATCTAGATCATAAAGATAAGGTACTACGCAACAAAGTAATTCCGTTAGTAAAGGTATTATGGTCTAATCACGTCAAAACAGAAGCTACATGGGAAGTCGAACAGGATATGCGAGACAAGTACCCACACTTATTTTAAGGTAATTTAACTTTAAGTTTCGAGGACGAAACTTCTTTTAAAGAGGGGATAATGTAATAACTAGGAAAAAAAAATTATATTAGTAAGGGATTGAAGGTTAAAGTATTATTATAAGATAAACTAGTCCCTAAGATCTTATATACGTTATTTTGTCATTTATATGATTATTTTAGATGAAGTTATGTGTTTCCTTGGCTTTGTGCATTTGCTCAGGGCAAGTTATATGTGTATACATATATCATTTATATTAACATTATAGTTTATAAAGTACTTTAAGGGTCAAAGATTAATAAAATTAGGATTTTTTGACTTTAACCACCTTATAAAATCACCATTTTTAAGATAACCACCTTATAAGTTAATTGTTTTAAATAACCACCTTATATGACCTAAATCCTTTTAAATACCTACCAATCAACAGATTTCGTCAAGGAAATCATCCTCAAAAAGGGTTTAAGAACGATTTCATCACCTCCACCTTTATTCACTAGAATGTATTTAAGGTTTACACCCTTATTTAAGACCGATTTCTTGGACGAAATCTGCCAATTGGTATGTATTTAAAGAGATTTAGGTCATATAAGGTGGTTATTTAAAACAATTAACTTATAAGGTGGTTATCTTAAAAATGGTGATTTTAAAAGGTGGTAAAAATCAAAAAATCCATAAAATTATCAATTACTAGTTTATGAGCTTATAAATATATCTAGTAGGATTTTTTGTAAGTACCACATAAACCTAGAATGCTCCAAACGTATAAATGGTTAACCTAATGACTAACGTTATTTAGTCTTTAGAATCGTCACTAATAAGTTTACCTAAGGACTGACAATCGCTACCCATTTCAGACAATACGTAAAATACAATATTGGTATGTTTCGGATTGAGTAACTTTGTGACACTTGTTCTTTACTAATGGGTTTTAGTAAAATCAACATGCTAATCCTTTACGTAAAGTGTCAAGTTTAGATAATCTTGCCAACAAATACCTAAGCATACATAGACTAAATAGGTTTGCTGAATTGTAGCATCTGTAGTCAGCCAACGAAAACAAAAAGTGAGACACTAGTAAAATTCTTTACGTAAACCGCAATTCATAAACTATAAATAGCATGAAGCTATTCAGTAAATTTTCATAATAATATGAGTTGAGTACTGTAAGAACCAAAAAGAAAAGAAAGAGAAAGAGAGTGTGAGAATTAAATTAGTAAGTTAAAAATTGGGTACCATCAATATTATCAGGTACATTCGTGAATATCCCTTCTTAATGTTGTTTTGCAATAATGTATTGTTATATTAACGTTTTTAGATAAACTATTAGTAATAGTTTTGCCTTAATAGTAAAGGTATATTGTGATTTGCAAATAAAGTGTTTATAATGCAAATGGTATTTGTCACATTATGATTTATATACAAGGTGATTCTAAAGATACTATTATATGTGGTAATAATGATGTTATATAAAGATGTTACTATGATAAAATGAAATGGAGGTTCGTGGTATTATAAAATGGAGGTTCGTGGTATTATTAAATGGAGGTTCGTGGTTTGTGTTGGAGGAATGAAAATATTATCCGGAGTGACGTACGTCATTGTAGGGGTGTGCACACGAGATTTGTCAGGAGAAACTGTAACAATTGATTTTATATATAATCGTAACTGATTATTTTATATAATTATCTGCAAAGTGTTTTTACATGGTATTGGGAATGTACTGGACCCTTTTGGGTTGACTGTTATAAAATGTTTTGTTTTCAGGTACCAGTGATGGGAATGGGCAGGAGTGAGGAATATAAAATATTAGGACTAATATACTATATGTTGTTATCTTATTTTTTTTTATTTGTTATATTAGTATCATGTGTTATTTTATGTTCGCCTAGTATTTCTATTATTAGGAATACGGTAGTAATGTCCCGTAAACTCTATATTATATAATAATAAATAAAAGATGTAATATTTAGTTCGATCCTGGTACTATCATGTAGTGTTTCATTATTAGAATTATATTAAATTACAGGGCGTTACAACAAGCCATTGGCCTCATTTGATATTTGTCCTAAGCCTAGCTTGGGGGAGCAAGTATTAGTTTTGGTTTAGTTTGTATTGAATTGAAATGCTCTGGTTGTGGTTTAGATGATGGAAAAAGTATGTTTAGTGAGCTTTGAAATTGAATTGAAAGTTCGAATAAAAAAAAAAAGTGAAAAAAAAGTTGTGAATAAAGTGAAATAAAAAGGGTTATGATTGAATTTCCTGAGTGAAAAAGGTTGTTGATTATATTTTGAAATTGTTGGTTGTTGCACGGAGTTGTTGTGACCTTTCTTAGTCATGTTTTCAGTTATATGATGCTCCCCTTTCTTGGTTTTTCCACCACAATTCCCAAATTATTTTCCATACCTTTAACCTCAGCCCCATTACAACCCTTAAAAGTCCTCTTGATCATTGTGTATTTGTATTGTTGAGTATTAAGTGAGTCAAAAAGTGAAAGTTAAAGAGCATATGTTTCATCTGAGTCGACTTGTTTTAGGTTGAGTGTCATAATTTATCCTTTAAACACATGAGAGATTTGAGTGCACATAACTATTGTGAGGTCTGTCAGGTTTAGTTAAATCCAGCTTGGGAGAGATGGTATGTGGTATGATTGGAGAGTCGATTGCGATACATTACATGCTATGCAACTGTACTCCAAAATCAAATCACTATATTGACCACTAAAATATCAATGTAAACACAAAATGTGCCTAAGAAATTGCAGCTAGTCTTCATAGATTGTTCTTCACGCTAACTAGTACTTCATACTATTTATCTAACTAACTTAAGTCTAAAATACTATCATAGGTAAGATTACAAAATTTCACTCAAAAACTTTGACATTCTCGCTTAGAATCTGCTAGTTTGTTGGGGAGATATTGCAGGTGAAATGGAGCATGTACCTGAAGATCATGAAGACTTTACAGCTAGTTAAGTGCCTATGATTATAAGTTAAGTGATATGATCATATTGAATATAAGAAATATTAGAACTATATATTCGTGCCAAAATACTATACAATGCATCCGAATCTCTAATTATATGAAGAGAAATGAATTTACCTAGACTTTAAAATCGTATTCAACCCCTTTGATCAATCTCAATTGTATAGGCCTCTATTTTTGTTAGCCAAATCCTTGCAACAAGAGCATCGCTTATCAGTTGGTATGTTTACTTGATTTTATTGTTTAAAAAACTTTAATAGATAAGTTTTGAGAAAATAATGCCCGTAATGCCCGGCAAGTATATATAATTTCTTCCGTTTGGAGCAACAAAGCTATAATTAGATGAAGTAACACTATTTTGGGTCAATTGTGATGGTTGGGCATTGTCATGCATTATTGTCATTGACCGCAAAGTTTACTCTCCACCGTAATCTATGTAGTAAGTAGCTTGCCTCCTTGGTTCATTAATCTATGAGAAATTAAAACAAAAACCATTAACATAATGCATGCATATATATTATATATTGTATGATTGTTTGAAGGAGTTAAGATGAGTGAACTTACAGAGGCTACCCTTTGAAACTCATTAGAATATGTCATCATCCCTACCCCTTTTTGGTGCGTTTGGGTTGCGGGAGGGGCATTATAATTTGGATTGAGATGTTTCTTGCCTTTTTTGGAAGGTTGAACTAGATATGATGATACATTATCGGTGTCAAGGGGGGTTTATTTCTTCCCTTTTTGCTTATGTTGCGGGGATGGTGAATTGGAAGGGGATCTTCAGTTCTTAAGTTGCATGTCTTTTTGTTATGTCCTTGCTCTCCACACACACTACATTTCATTATCATGCCGGTCTTCCTCATTTTTCCATTGCTACTAACTTCTTCAACCTATTTTTTCTTGCTATTTGTGGTCTACCTCTGACCTTTTTAAATAGAGGGGCCAAGATTGGCTCTGCAAGTGAAATTGGCCATTCATTAGGTCCATTTAATGGCTCTAAAGGATAATCATAAGCCTTCAAATATTCAAGTTTAGTGAAACAACTTGCAACATATTGCTCGAGATGTTCCACTGACTTCCAAATGGCGGCAATTGCGTGTTTGCAAGGAACCCCGCTAAGTTGCTATGCATTACAACTACAAGTTCTATCCCTTAGATCAATAACATATTTAATTTGATTGATCCCTTCTCTCACACCAAACATAAACCTCCCATCCCAACATCCTTGACTTCAACTTGTTCTCTTCCAATTTTTGTTGAATTTTCAGACAAATAAAACACTTTTTCTTGCTGATGGAATCTCTCTTCTTAAATAATCTCTCCATAATACTTTCTCTTATGTCCTCTAGCATAATAATGATTGGTTTATGCCTAAAGCTATGAATATATGCATTGAAGACCTCACTCATATTATTGTCTATATTACCACAGCAAGATTGAGGTGTGTAGAATGCCCTGCACCATTCAGTTTAACTCCTTTTCAACAAGTTGTCTACTGCAGCATCAAAAACTTTCTAAATGCTTCTATATTTTCATGGAAAACATTTTCAGTTGTACTTTTGGCAATCCTCCAGAACCATTTTCTAAGTTCCTGCCCCCCACCAAACACGTCTCTAAAATTACAGTAGTCATGTCTAGCACAATACCTAACTTCAGCTTGCTTCCATATTTCACTAACCGCTTTCACTAAGCCTTTTTGTTGATATGACATTATGGTATAACATGCACCATCATTTGTACCTAGGTCTTGAGCTAAGAGTTCCAAAACCAACCCCAACTATCACCACTTTCAACCTCCACAACAGCCTATGCAATCGGAAACATTTGGTTGTTTCCATCCCTACCGACGGCTACTAGAAGTTGCCCACCAAACGGACCTTTCAAAAAGCAACCATCTAGTGAAATAAATGGTCTACATCCTGCAAGAAACCCCTTCTTTAATGCTTCAAAACAAAGGTACACTCGTTGGAATTCTCTGTTGTCTAATTTTAAAACAACGGTGTTGTTAGGGTTTGCCTTAAATATCTCCAATGCATATCTATGTAACAAGCCGTATTGTTCTTGATACTCACCGAGAATCATAGCTTGTCCCTTTTTCCTAGCCTTAACTGCAAACCACAATGAAATCTTTAAACCCCAATCACACCATACATGGTCCACTATATCTTGCAATCTCATATACGGGTTAATCTTAAACTTACTTGCATAAGTTGAAGCAACCCATGACGAAAAAAGCATTGTCACCTTGTTCTTTCTACCACAAATATGCTCTAGATGATGTATTTTAATCTGAAAAGTTCTTTTACCAGTAGCCCAAGAAGCCCAAATTCGCCATTTGCAACCTTGTGCTTTACAATTAGCTTTAATCCTATCTTTTTTATTTGTACTCAAATGCACATCCTTTCCATGAAAAATACTATAATCTGTAATTGCTTTTCTCAACTGCTCTGCATTATCAAATTCTTGCCCAACATAGAACACAGTGTCTTGAGGCGTTGTTCCTTGTTTGTATTTTTGGAATATTGAAGATCTTTTTTTTGGGTTGTGCTGGCACTATATACCCACAATCTTCCTCATCGGAGGCATCATCACGACTGTCCAAGTCAGTAGAGTCTTCATATTCACTATCAAGATCTTCAGGTTGCTTCCTTTTGTTTTGTGCCACTCTTTCAAGTTGCTTAAGTTCCTCGTCATAGTCCCTTTCAATCTTCTTAGCTTGTTTAACCTTTCCTATTGCATCAACAACCTCTTCATCATTCATATCACTGCCATCGTCGTTATAATCAACTCCATCATCTACTATAGGTGTGATATTATTTTTAAAATCATTATCATCCTCCTTATCATGTTGTAACAACTTAGTAAAACTCATAGTACTAGTGCAAGCATATATTTCATCAGGAGCATAATTTCCTAAGTCAACAACATAGCTTGCCTCATTATTATTATTTACTTCATGTTCACAGTAAACATGAATCATTCTATACTCAAGCAAGACACTTACAAAAGGATCAAATGTCGCACAATCATATCCAAGGAACCTAATACCATCAACCATAGTTTTCCTAGGATCCAAATAATACAACCTACTTAGATTAGTGTACCCCAAATTCGATACTAATTTTCTAAGATCTGAAGCATCTAAATTCTCGGCCAAATCATTGAGTATTGTGGTAAACCCACCCTTGTATTCCATGCCACCATGAACTGATTTCCAACCTCCACCGTGATGAACAACAATGCATGGTTTTGGTTCCATTTCAACAACCTAAGTATCTTTTATGTACATAAGAAAATATATATATATATATATATATATATATATATATATATATATATATATATATATATATATATATATATATATATATATATATATATATATATATAAAGTTGTAGATAAAAGCTAAAACCAAGTTACAATTTTTTCATTTAAAAAACTCAACCTCAAATACTACATACTCTGTTTGCTATGTTCTTATTAATACCACATGCATGTACACAATTAAAGCGACAAAAATTGAATAATTTACATATACATTGTGTTTCTATCCTAACTAGATATAATCACACAGATATGGTCGAATTTCCTTCAAAAAATTTAAAATTTTACATGAATCCCTAAACCCTAACCAATTACATATGCAAATAGATTTCTAATTACGACACTAAATCTCAAAATTGCAACGAAAGAACATGAATTAGATGTAGTACCTGGCTTTTGCAAAGATTAGAGTTTGTTCTTTGACGAGAATAGAGATGGTTCATGAATTCCTCTTTGCAAAGAAAGAACATAAACTGATAGTAGTCTCATGGTAAACATTTAATAGGTTTTATTTTTCCCAATATTTAAAGGTAAGCGTATTGCACGAAAGTGGGAAAAAAAGAATTTTTTTTAAGTCTCAAACACACCAGAATTTAACTTTCCCCACCGTCAATCCCCAAAAGATGAAAGATAAAAGGTGAGTCCCCAAAAGATGAAAAATATGAAAGGTAAGTTCCCAAAAGTATATTTTACTCGGACAAGCAATGGTTTAGCTTGGGGGAGTTTGATATGTCACGTTTATATATAGTTTTTAGATGCATTTTGATTGCATTTAGAACTTCTTTTAGAGCATTTCGGTGCATAATGGCATGAATTACGTAAGTTGTGCTCTACTACTCCCCGTTTGCGTGTTTCGATGATTTTCAGGTTATTTTGATGCAAGTTAATTATGATTATCTAAGATCAAGCCTATTAATCATTGAGGATGAAGATAGCTTGCACAAGGATCACAATGCATCCGTTTGGGATAATTTCGAGTTAGAATGAAGCAAAGAGTTAGTGAAAGAAGTGTCAAAACTGATATATGTTCACTATTTTGATAATAAACTTTTGATAGAAAATTGATAATCAATAAATTCCAATTGGGTTGGAAACTAAACTTGAAGGGCTTTCCAACGATAGGTCACACGCCCCAAACGGAATTCTGGTTCGAGAGATACAGCCTTCGCAAGTTGACACAAAATCGCAGTTTATCCGCCTGGTCGACCGGGCGAGAAGAAATCTTCACCGAGCGGAATTCCCTTTTGCTCGTAAATTCAAGACACCGTCGACCGGGCGGTTTTTTGGGAGCTTTAATTTTTGCCTTTTTTGAGCCGGTTTTGTAAAGATTATAAATAGGCTTTTAGTATTTTCGATTAGGGGATTTTTTTATTCTGCGTTTTAGGTTTAAACACTTAGTCTTTTTCTCCCTAGCTTTATAGTAGTAAACGCTAGTTTTTCTTGTTCTTGATTTTTCATGAGTTATATTATTTCCTTCTATTTATTTCATTGTTTTCTTTCATTATGTTTTCCTTGGTAGATGTAGGAATTATTCTTTGTTTCATGATTGAGTAGTCTTATATTCTAGGGTTTGGGAATCCATGTTTATATGATATGATTATTGATTGATATTTATTCATGGTTTGATTAGTTATTGTTTTCTCTAAATGATTAGTGTTTTTATTGTTAATCTTGCAATCTGATCAATTGTCTGATTAAATATTGCTAATATCGAGTCATAGATCGAGAGATAGTACTCTTTAGAGGCTTACCTATAATTAGCAAATCTGATTATGTTGAGCGACCTTACTAGCATGTGTTGATTTGAGAGCGTTAAGACCCGACCGTAGGATTAACTTGTGTTCTAGATATCTGATTAATTGAACTATTGATGATATTTTGATAGATTATAAGTATGAACATGGTGAACCATTACCCTAGATCCTTTTTAGTTTGATTTTCGTAGTTTGATTAGTTTAGAACTTTAATTCAAATATTCTTGATCTTGTTTAGTTTCTCTATACCTTAGAAGCTAGATTAAAACATCCATCTCTCTGTGGATTCGACCCTACTTACCCTACTACATTGTTAGAAGGTTTTGCAGGAATTATTTTTGACTGGTGTACGACAGCCTATCAAGATGCTCAACCTAAGAAGAGTGGGAAGTTTGAATTAGATCCCATGGATCAAATTCAAGCTAAGATGGATCAACTTGACAAGAAGCTCTCCAAGATCAACCTCGCATCATCTAATCCATCACATTTAAATTCTTTTTCTTGTGATATTTGTGGAGGTACTAAACATGATACCTCTTATTGTGGAGGTACAAATTCAGAGAATATGGCGGCAATAAACTCTAGAGGAGATGGCTACCAAGGAAACCAAGGGTATAGAAGCAATCAACAAGGAGGTTGGAAACAACCTCAACAAAGCTACAATCAAGGCTTCAACCAACCTCAACAAGGATACAACCAAGCTCAACACCAAGGGTACAACCAAACTCAACACCAAGGGTATGTGCAAGGGTATAACCAAAACTACAATCAAGGTGGTTCGTCCTTACAAGATTCTAATGTCTACCAAACTCCTCATCAAAGAGCCAATGCCCAAAAACCTCCCTCTAACCCTCCATTACCAAAACAAAATCCCGAACCCACTCCATCTCCCGATCCAACCTCTCTCCAAATTCTCCAACAACACCAATCCATGAACCAAATTCTCCAAAACCATGAGCAAAGGTTTCAAGAGCTACAAGCCCATAACAAAATGCTTGAAACCCATATTACCCAAGTAGCCGAGAAAAACCCCTCTACTCCCACAAATCAACTTCAGAGCCAACCCATTTATAACCCCAACCTCCATCAAGCCAAAGCCATCCATTTGAGGTCGGGAACAAACTATGAGGGTCCCAAGATGCCTAATGAGGAGGTAGAGAAGGAGGAAGAAGTTGAGATTGTTGAGAAAGAAGTCGAAGTTGAGGAGGGTGAGAAAGAAGAGAATGTGGAAATAGATGAGCCACAAGTCCAAGTTGGTGATAAAGCTCCATTGCCATAATCTCCGCCACCAACTAAGACCTATGTGCCTGATACACCCAAGTTATATGATGTTTTTGTGGTATTTTAGGTACACTTTGCTAAGGGATTTATTCATAATTGTTAATGTTTGCATATATATTTTCCTTAGCGGAAGTTCGGTGTTTTGTGAGTTAAATTGTGTTAATGTCTTATGTTCCGAGCTTTTATGGTAAAATGGGTTTGAGCGATATACTTGGAAGTGTTCAAGAGGTTGAAGGGTCGTAACATGAGTGCATGAGTAGCGGAAGATGCATTTCCTAGGTGTAGCTCAACAGCATTATGCCATTGCCATCTCACCAACAACAACCAAACTCCATCGCAAGCTCGGCGGCAAGACGCAGAAGCCCTTGGAGCAAGATCGCAAGCTCCGCCCAAAGATCCCAAGCTCGGCAGAAGACTCGCCACAAAGACCAAGACAAGATGCTCGCGACCCGCGAAGCTCCTCGCGACTCGCGATCACCCTGCCCTCGCGACTCGCGAGACCTGTCGCGACTCGCGACCCTTTGCCCAGCCATTTTGTGCGGGAAGACAGAGTACTCGTCGCGACTCGCGATCAGTATCGCGACTCGCGATACTTAAGTCGGCTTGGGGCCACGTTTTGTGCGGGGTTTAAAAGCTTCCTAAAACCTAATATTTTGAGGAAGGAAGGACGGAGAGGAGGAGCAGCACACTTGAGGAGAGAGAGTCTCCAACACTCCTCTCTTAATTCTCCTTCCTCACTTTTGTTATCTTTCTTAGTTTTCTTAGTTTTCTTAGAGATTTCAATGTTGGATTTGGTTTTTGCTATCGGATTGTAGCTTGAACTGTTCTTGAAGAAATTAACATGAAGCTTCAACCGTTATTGTGAGATCTTTCCTCTCTATCTATTTTCCTTTATAATGGTTCAATTTCTATGCTTGTGATCTATGATTATTGCATAATTATGCTAGGAACGTTACTAGTTTGATTGTGTAATTAATCTAATGCTAGGTTTAAGAATAGAACCGGATTGTTTTATTCTTTTATCAATTGGTAGCAAACTAGGGAGTAACTTAGATGCAAATCGTCTTGGTTATTTCTTGGGGAAATTGAATCAACTGTTGAATGTTTATCGCGTGTATGACATTAGCAAGTCTATTGGTTCTCTGTGTTTATTGCTGCTATTGGATTGAACTTAGACGCAGATCGGACTAGGTTATCCTTTAGTTAGGGTTTTATAGTCACGCTGATCGTGCTATTCGACTAAGAATAAGGAGAATACGAGATTAATTCTCAACAATAGATAATTATGGAAATAATTAGAGTGGAGGTTCAAGGATCGATAATGAATTGAAGTGGATGTTAATCGGATTCAAGATCTTCCCATATTGATTTCTCATTTTATTTATATGCTCATTAGTTGTAGTTTATTCGTAAATCTATTTGAAACCCCCCCTTGTTATTAGGTTTCTCGGCCCTTAGCTTAATCTAAGTACTGATTCACGCAAAATATAAAGCTCGTCCCTATTTCCCTGTGGATACGATCCCTACTTCCATTATACTTGCTTAGTGTGCATGAGAGTAGGAGAAATTTATCTTTGGTTAGGTGTACACGGCAAATCCGCACCCACCAATTTTGGCGCCGTTGCCGGGGAAACGGTGTTACTTGTTTGTATATAGCGTGTGTTTTTGGATTGTCTTGCTTGTGCTCTTTGTTTATGGTTAACACTCGTGCTACTAATCAACACCCTTTGCAGTACGATCGAGATTTGGAATTAACTCTTTTCAGGTTGAGAAGAGAACGACGTGAAAACTTCAAGGAGCTTCCTTTTGCTATCAACATAGAAGAAGAGATGCCTCCGAGGGTTGAGCCACGCACATTGAGGGAGCTCACGGCTCCTAACCTTGATCAACAACCATTGTGCATCTCATTTCCGGCTCTTGATGAAGGCACTACTTTTGAATTGAAGTCGGGGTTGATACACTTGCTTCCTTCGTTCCATGGGCTCAATGGAGAAGATCCAAACAAATTTCTTTCGGAGTTTCACGTGGTTTGTACTAGCATGAAACCAAGTGGAGCAAAGGATGAACAAATCAAGTTGAGAGCTTTTCCTTTTGCTTTGAAGGATGGAGCTAAAGATTGGTTATATTATCTTCCTCCTGGTTGCATTTCCACTTGGGTTGAAATGAAGAAGCGATTTCTTGAGAAGTTCTTTCCAGCTTCTAAGTCATCAACATTAAAGAAGGAAATCAGCAATATTGAGCAGAAACACGATGAGTCTTTCTACGAATATTGGGAGAGGTTCAAGAGACTTTGTGCTAATTGTCCATATCATGGCTATTCTGATGAAGACCTCATTTTTACTTTTACAATGGTTCTTCTGACGAAGATGTGCGAATGGTGAATGCTGCTAGTGGAGGTTCTTTCATAAACAAAACCCCAACTGCAGCTAGAGAACTCATTGAAGAACTAGCTGAAGGCTCGAGACAGTTCCGTAGAAGATCGAATCATTGTAGAGCAAATGTTGAAAGTCCAGGTTCTAGCTCTTCAAAGGCAGAGGATCAAGTACAAGCTCTTACATCGATGATGCGTGAGTTCATGGTAAAGAACAATAGAGTTCAACAGGTAAAAGCTTGTAGAATTTGTTCTTTAGATCATCATACTGATGTTTGCCCTCAAATGCAAGAAGAATTTAGGGAAGAGGTCAAAGCTGTAGGTTTTCAAGGCCAACAAGCATTACAGAGACATGATCCCTACTCCTATGCTTCCGAGCAAGGGTGGAGAGATCATTCTAACTTCAGATTTGGCAATCAACATCAACAACAGCACTATAATAGGCCACCACCACATCCTTATCCTAGGCCCCAAGGCCAAGACTCGAGCTCTAGCATGTCCACTGAAGAAATGTTAAATGTTTTGACTAAAAATGTGACTAACATGCAGGGTAACATGGTACAGTTCCAAGAGGAAACTCGATCGAGCATCAAGAACTTGGAGAACCAAGTAAACCAAATTGCAGGAGCTGTAACCAAGTTAGAGGCTAGGGATTCATTGAGGTTGCCATCCCAAACAGAACTCAACCCTAAAATGAACGTGAGTGCTATCACATTGAGGAGTGGAGCGGAAATTGCAAGCAAAGAGAGGTTGGTGGTTCGAGACAAAGAGATCGTGGAAGAGGTGATCGAGCATGATCCGACAACAGATTGTAAATCATTGCCACCTCAACAAGAGGAGCAAGTCCGAAAATCACCTCCTCTACCATATGAACCAGAGCCACCATTTTTCGAGGCATTGAGAGAAACCCGCAATGTAGAGCGCAACAAAGACATTTACGAAATCTTTCGTAAATGTGAGGTAAACATTCCCCTTTTTGATGCTTTAAATCAAGTACCAAGGTATGCTAAGTTCCTTAAAGAATTGTGTACTTCGAAAAGAAAGCAAAAACAAAAGGTAGTGCAAAAAGTGAAGGCTAGCGAGCATGTCTCTGCTATCTTTCAAAAGAAATTACCTGAAAAGTGCAATGACCCAGGCATGTTTACCATCCCATGTACTATAGGTGACACCATGTTTCCTAAAGCCATGTTAGACTTAGGTGCGTCAATTAATGTGATTCCATATTCATTGTATAAGTCTTTGAAACTTGGCAATTTACATGAAACCCGGTGTGGTGATTCAATTAGTCGATAGATCCAATGTTTATCCTAGGGGTAAATTAGAGGATGTGTTAGTTAAGATTGGGAAATTGCAATTTCCTGCTGATTTTTATGTTTTGGAGATGGAACCTGATAAGCATGCCGCCCCAATCCTTTTGGGGCGACCTTTCTTGAAAACATCTTGCACTAAAATTGATGTTTGCGCTGGCTCTTTGACCTTGGAGTTTGAGGGGAAGGTAGAGGCATTTGATATAAATGATCCTAAGCTTCTACTTAAGGATGATAACTCACTTTGCTCTATTAACATTGTTGGCTCTGTTTTGCATGATGTTCTTGATATTGAGCAGGTTGATGAATGCTGATGATGTCTTGGTTGAGGATTGTGTGCCTCCTACTAACGTGCAGGTTATGGTGCCCGAGTTGAAAAAGCGGAAAAAGCCTCCTGACTTACCACCTTGTTTTGAAGCTGTACCACTAACGATGCATTGCAAGAGTTCTTTTGAATCTGTTTTGCAGGTACTTGAATTGGAGGTTGACATGGAGCCACCATTGTCACACATGGAGCACAAGCCCAATGATTGAGCTTAAGGTACTAAGTCGAGCTAACGACTTTAAACAACAGCGCTTCTCGGGAGGCAACCCAAGACCCCTTTTATTTTCTTTCTTTTCCTTTATTTTCTCATCAAATTTCCACCACCACAACAAATTTTCTTTCAACCACCCCCCACCCACTAAAAAGATCCACAACCAATCTTAATCCACTTGGAACCAAAATCCATAAAAGAAAACCCGTTGGGAGGAGTTCAATAGCTAGGAGTTGGTACAACTAGAGGGTTGAGATTGTTAATGAATCTTTTCGATCTCTTAAGCTAGGTGCAAATCTCAAAAATTTGAATTTGTCATTTGTTTGAGTGATTCGAGGGAGAGGGTTGTGAGTTGATTTATGAGATTTGAGTTGGTGTTGTTAAGAAATTTGAGTTTGACGGATTGTTTGTCATGAGTTTTGAGCATTCGATCTTCGATTTACCCGATTTTCGATTTCCCCCCCCATTTTCAATTTACTTTTTCTTTTAATTGTCGTCACATTGAGGACAATGTGTAGTTTAAGCAGGGGGGAGGGTATTCTCATTCTCATGTATCTATGTTGTATTTATTTCAATTTGAAAAAAAAATGAAAAAAAAAATGAAAAAAAAAATATTAAAAAAAAAAGTGATGAAATGATTCCCGCTGAGTTGAAAACCCACAAGGGTAGGCGACTCAGGCAAAAATGGGGGCCCGAATAGGTTGAAAACCCGAAAGGGCAACCTATGCAAAAAAGTGGCTTATATTGAGCGGGTAATATGGAGAGATGAAAAAAAAATGTGAGAAGCTAGGATTAAAACCCGAAAGGGCTCCTAGGCAAAATGAGAGATTAAGAGAGAATTATGTATTTTGAAAACTCATTTGCCGGAGATGGTGTCATAAGGTGGAAAGCGTTTTCGGGTAAGGTTGGTGAATTCATCCTTGATTTTGTGAAGATTTATTTTGGCTTTCACATTCTTTTGGTTGATTGTTTGTTTTTGGGAGTAAGCATGGAATTTATCCCTTTTTGTCTTTGTTCCATGGCTTGCTTATCTAGGTTGGTTGTACTAGTAGTAGTAGTTTTAGATTATCTTTTGAGGTTTTAGGCGAGCTGTCATTTTGATTGTGGCATTGGAGTGAGTTCAACTCCTTTGAGATCCTTCAGGATTTGAGCTCACATTTTGGTTGTCGTTTGGTGATTATTGTTGTCGCGTCTGTATTTCTGATAGTAGCTTGAAGCTAAGTGTGGGGGAATCATCATCCCTTACGTTTAGGTTTTAAGCGGATGTTGTTAAGATGTGATAATGATGATGTAGTTGATGAGGAGTGTAGGTTTGTGTCGATAGCTTGGGTGATGATTTATTTGGTGATTCTCACTTTTGAGTTTACTCGAGGTCGAGTAAAGTTCAAGTGTGGGGGTATTTGATACACCCAAGTTATACGATGTTTTTGTGGTATTTTAGGTACACTTTGCTAAGGGATTTATTCATAATTGTTAATGTTTGCATATATATTTTCCTTAGCTGAAGTTCGGAGTTTTGTGAGTTAAATTGTGTTAATGTCTTATGTTCCGAGCTTTTATGGTAAAATGGGTTGAGCGATATACTTGGAAGTGTTCAAGAGGTTGAAGGGTCGTAACATGAGTGCATGAGTAGCGGAAGATGCATTTCCTAGGTGTAGCTCAACAGCATTAAGCCATTGCCATCTCACCAACAACAACCAAACTCCACCGCAAGCTCGGCAGCACGCGGCAAGCCCTTGGAGCAAGACGCAAGCTCCGCCCAAAGCATCGCAAGCTCGGCGGCGGCACGCCCAAAGACCGAGCCAAAGCATGCTCGCGACCCGCGAAGCTCCTCGCGACTCGTGATCACCCTGCCCTCGCGACTCGCGACCCTTTTCCCAGCCATTTTGTGCGGGAAGACAGAGTACTCGTCGCGACTCGAGATGCTTAAGTCGGCTTGGGGCCACGTTTTGTGCGGGGTTTAAAAGCTTCCTAAAACCTAATATTTTGAGGAAGGAAGGAGAGGAGGAGCAGCACACTTGAGGAGAGAGAGTCTCCAACACTCCTCTCTTAATTCTCCTTCCTCACTTTTGTTATCTTTCTTAGTTTTCTTAGTTTTCTTAGAGATTTCAATGTTGGATTTGGTTTTTGCTATCGGATTGTAGCTTGAACTGTTCTTGAAGAAATTAACATGAAGCTTCAACCGTTATTGTGAGATCTTTCCTCTCTATCTATTTTCCTTTATTATGGTTCAATTTCTATGCTTGTGATCTATGATTATTGCATAATTATGCTAGGAACGTTACTAGTTTGATTGTGTAATTAATCTAATGCTAGGTTTAAGAATAGAACCGGATTGTTTTATTCTTTTATCAATTGGTAGCAAACTAGGGAGTAACTTAGATGCAGATCGTCTTGGTTATTTCTTTGGGAAATTGAATCAACTGTTGAATGTTTATCGCGTGTATGACATTAGCAGGTCTATTGGTTCTCTGTGTTTATTGCTGCTATTGGATTGAATTTAGACGCAGATCGGACTAGGTTATCCTTTAGTTAGGGTTTTATAGTCACGCTGATCGTGCTATTCGACTAAGAATAAGGAGAATACGAGATTAATTCTCAACAATAGATAATTATGGAAATAATTAGAGTGGAGGTTCAAGGATCGATAATGAATTGAAGTGGATGTTAATCGGATTCGAGATCTTCCCATATTGATTTCTCATTTTATTTATATGCTAGTTAGTTGTAGTTTATTCGTAAATCTATTTGAAACCCCCCCTTGTTATTAGGTTTCTCGGCCCTTAGCTTAATCTAAGTACTGATTCACGCTAAATATAAAGCTCGTCCCTGTTTCCATGTGGATACGATCCCTACTTCCATTATACTTGCTTAGTGTGCATGAGAGTAGGAGAAATTTATCTTTGGTTAGGTGTACACGGCAAACGCCTCTTACCAGTGCCTCCGGTTCCATATCCTCAACGGTTGGTGGAGAGAAAATTGAGTGACAAGTTCACTAAATTCCTCAATGTGATGAAGAGCCTTCAAATCAACATTCCATTCCTTGAGGCTATGTCTCAAATGCCGGCCTCTGCTAAATTTTTGAAGGAGATCATCTCCAACAAACGGAAGCTTGAAGATGAGCTTATCACTTTGCCCTACCAAGTGAGTGCTCTTGTGCAACGTGCTATGCCCAAGAAGCAAAAGGACCCCGGGAGTTTCACCTTGCCGGTGAAGATAGGTGATCTAGAGCCTAAGGGTGCATTGGCCGACTTAGGAGCGAGTGTGAGTTTGATGCCTCTGTCCATTGCTAAGCATCTTAATTTTCCTCTTCATCCGACACGAAAAACCATCTCATTGATAGTAATGCCTCATCCATAGAGCATCAGAGAAGGCTCAATCCCAATCTCAAAGAGGTTGTGAAAAAAGAGATTATGAAATTGCGTGACGCGGGAATCATCTACGCTATCTGTCCATTGCTAATGGGTGAGCCCGATTCACGTGGTTTCTAAAAAAGGAGGCATGACTATTGTTGAGAATGAGGAAGGAGAAACTATTTCCACTAGAACTGTTACCGGGTGGAGGGTTTGTATTGATTATAGGAAGTTAAACAAATCCACCCGCAAGGAACATTTCCCTCTCCCCTTCATTGACCAAATGTTGGAGAGGCTTGCTCGTCATTCACACTTTTGTTTTCTCGATGGTTATTCCGGATTCTTTGAAATCCCTATTCATCCGGATGACCAAGAGAAAACCACCTTTACTTGTCCGTATGGGACATTCGCATATCGAAGGATGCCCTTTGGTTTGTGTAATGCCCCATCTATTTTCCAAAGGTGTATGACAGCAATCTTCTCTGACATGCTAGAAGATTCTATTGAGGTGTTCATGGACGCTTTTAGTGTGTGTGGTTCGTCTTTTGACACATGTCTTGTTAATCTTGAATGTGTATTGAAAAGGTGTCAAGAGACGAACCTCGTCCTGAATTGGGAAAAGTGTCACTTTATGGTCGAGGAAGGCATTGTCCTTGGGCATAAAGTGAGAAAGAAGGGCATTGAAGTGGATCCGACAAAGGTTTCGATTATCGAGAAACTTCTGCCACCGAATTTGGTGACGGGAGTTCGTGCTTTCCTTGGACATGCGGGTTTTTATCGTCGTTTCATCAAGGATTTTTCTCAAATAGCCAAACCATTTACGAATCTACTTCAAAAGGATGTAGATTTTGAGTTTGATGAGTCTTTTATTCAGGCTTTTGAAACTTTGAAAAAGGCCCTCACTTCTGCCCCCATTGTGCAAGCTCCAGATTGGATTTTGCCTTTTGAACTGATGTGCAATGCTAGTGATTTTGCAGTGGGTGTTGTTCTTGGGCAACGCAAGGAAGGAAGGCTACATGTGATAGCCTATGCAAGTAGGACCTTGGATGATGCTCAACGGAATTATGTAACTATGGAGAAGGAGATGTTGGTCGTAGTCTTTGCATTTGACAAATTCCGGTCTTACTTGACCTGCAATAAGGCTATTGTGTATACGGATCATTCTGCGGTTCGTTATTTGATGAGTAAGAAATATGCAAAGCCTCGGCTCATTAGGTAGGTGCTGCTTCTTCAGGAGTTTGATTTTAAGATGAAGGAGAAAAAGGGACGGAAAATGTGGTAGCTGATCATCTTTCTCGTCTCCCTCTTGATGAGAAGGTCTTGGATCCTGACGAGACACCTATTGAAGAAGATTTGAGAGAAGAAGCTTTATTCGCCATTCTGAATAATGAGATTCCATGGTTCGCCGACTATGCAAACTACTTAGCTTGTGGGATTGAACCTCATGGTTTCAATTCTCAACAAAGGAAGTGATTTTTCAAGGAAGCTTCGAGGTTCTATTGGATGACCCTCTCTTGTTTAAGAAGTGCGCCGACGGTGTTTTTAGAAGATGTGTGCCCAATCATGAGATCACTTCGGTGTTGAACCATTGCCATACCTTGGCATGTGGAGAGCATGGTGGAGCAAGCAAAACTGTTGCTAAAGTGCTCCAATGTGGTATGTTTTGGCCATCATTGTAAAAAGATGCTCGTGAGTTTGTTTTGAGCTGTGATAGATGTCAGAGGAGTGGTGGTATTACGAGAAGACATGAGATGCCTCAACAAAACATTCTAAAGGTTGAGCCCTTTGATGTATGAAGAGTTGACTTTATGGGTCCTTTTGTCCCTTCTTTGGGCAACATGTACATCCTTGTTGCGGTTGACTATGTAACTAAGTGGGTTGAAGCCATTTCCTCCCCCACAAACGACCACAAGGTTGTAACCAAATTTCTTAAGAAGATCATCTTCCCAAGGTTTGGGGTGCCCCGAGTTTTGATAAGTGATGGCGGTTCACACTTTGCCACGAAGCAATTAGAGGCACTTTTGAAGAAGTACGGGGTGAATCGCAAAGTCGGACTTCCCTATCATCCCCAAACTTGAGGCCAAGTTGAAGTCTCCAACCGAGAAGTGAAGAATATCCTTGAGAGAGTGGTGAATAAGACAAGGAAGGATTGGTCGTTGAAGCTTGATGATGCTCTTTGAGCTCTTCGCACGGCTTTCAAGACGCCTATAGGGCTATAGGAACCACTTCCAACGCCTCGTGTATGGCAAAGCTTGTCATTTGCCGGTTGAGCTCGAGCACAAAGCTTGGTGGGTAATAAAAGAGCTCAACATGGATCTTTATTTGGCGGGAGATGCTCGAAAGGAAAAGCTAGTTAAGCTTGAGGAACTCCGGTTTGATGCATACGAGAGTTCGAGATTGTACAAGGAGCAAACAAAGAAATGACACGATTACCGGATTCAACAAAGAGAATTCCGGGTTGGAGACAAAGTCTTGTTGTTTAACTCAAGGCTAACGCTCTTCCCCGGAAAATTATAGTCTAAGTGGTCGGGGCCCTTCCAAGTGTTGAAGACTACACCTTATGGAGCCTATGAGATTTTGGGCGAGAATGGTCCGTTTTTGGTGAACGGTCAGAGATTGAAGATCTACCACGATAATAAAGTCATCGGTTCTATTTGTTGCTTGATCCTTCGCTCACCCGAGCGCTCCTCTTGAAGAAAATATCCTTTTAGTCAAGCTAGAGACTTAAAACAAGCGCTACACGGGAGGCAATCCGTTTCTCTTCCTCTTTTCTTTTTTCTATTTTTTGTTTTTAGTTTGATTTTTGTTTTACCAGCTAATCATGAGAACTATATTGAGCTGAAGAGGATTTGTTTCATTTGAGAAGTAGAATATTTTGCTGGGCAGTCTGTTTGGTGCGCCTGTACCCAAGTGCGGTGTGCCTGCACCAACCAGACCAACTCTGTCTTCTTTTAGCAGAAGGTTTGGTGTGCCTGCACCTCCTTTGAGGTGCGTCCGCGCCACTCGAAATTTTTTTCTAAAATTTTGCATGGTGCGCCCGCACCACTCGGCCTGCAGTCAGTGAACAAGTCAGAGGGTTTGGTGCGCCCGCACCTCCCTTGAGGTGCGCCCGCATCGTTTAAAATTTTAAAAAAAAAATTAGAACGGTGCGCCCGCACCACTTGAGAGGTGCGCCCGCACCAATTGAGAGGTGCGCCCGCACCATTCTGTACGCAAAATTCATTAAAAGGCAGGAAGTTTGGTGCGCCCGCACCAAACCCCAACAACTCTAAAAACGCGAAATCCGGTCTTTTTTTTTTTGCTCACTCAATTCTTCTCTCACAATTTCGAAGCTCTCTCACATCTCACTCACTCTCTTTCACTTCATCTTCTCAAGATCCGGCGACCTACGACCACCCTCTCACCAGAAACTTCATTTTCATCATCTCTACAACACTCAAGTACATCAATTTTGGGGTTTTAGCAAGCTTTGGATTTCTAGGGTTTCAAAATTGGGGATTTTCATCTCCAAGTTGGTAATCTCTTTCCAAACTCTTGTTTTTCATTTCTAATCTTGTTATTTGGACTACAAGTTTGTTTTCTTTTTGATTGCATGCTTGTTTTTCTTCTAGCTTTGGATTGTTCATGAATTTTGCCCAAAATTGTGATTGATGTTGTGGTGAACTAGTGGACTTTCTTGTTCTTGGTGGAAATCTTATAGTCTATGGGATTTTTGTGAACTAATATTGCACTTCTTGAAGTGATTTGTTGTGAGAATTTTGATGAACATGTGGTTTGGATTGTTGATTGTGTGACTTGAATAATCTTGTGAGTTGGGTTGAGATTTTGTAGTAGAATCAAGTGCTTGCTTGTTAGCAACTTCGTTGCTATTGATTGTGGGATTTGTTTGCTGGTAGATTTTTCTTTTTTAGGTTTTTTTTTGTGTTTATTAGTGTGGTGATTTGATTGTCCAAGGTATTGAAGTGCCCCATTGAAACGGCCACGCCGTTTGTTTTTCCCCCGTTGGAAAGGAAATCTTTTTCAAATTGTTTTTAAAAAATCACCATGGGAAAAAAAAAGTGGCAAAGGATCATCCTCCCGGGCTAAGAAGGCTAAAACAGGGTCCTCCTCGCAGGCACCCTCTTCTAGCTCTAATCCCCCACCCATCTACCGTCTCAAATTCCCAATTGCCGCACACCGTCAGATTTTTACACGGCTTTCGAGCCGAACTCTTCGTCCCACGAAGTTCTATGACTCTAGTACCTACAAGCACCTTAATATCGACTCGATAGTAAGGCAAATGGCAGATAATCTAGGGTTGTCGAACTTCCTTCACGTCCGAGAACCTACTTATGATCAACTGACTCTTGAGTTCTTGAGTTCGTTGAACATAAGTCGGGAGCCGGAATCCGGTGCTCTGACTATCCAAGCTCGTCTTTTTTATCAAGTCAGAACACTGTCTTTTGACGAGGTCAGTGAAGCATTTGGGATGGACTCTAGTGCCCCATGTGATGCCCTCTCAACAACAATTTGGGAGGGGTACAATGAACAAGAGTAGTGGGCCAAGATCATTGATGGCACCACACAGTTTCGGACGAACTCGTCCAAAGCTTCTGAGATAATCCATCCCGCTCTCCGCTACTTCCATAGGATGTTGGTTTATACCATCTTTTCTAAGCAGGAAGTCGGGCAATTGAGAAAGGAAGAGCTCATGGTTCTCTGGTTGGCCACTAATGGGGCCCGCCATGGAGCCCAAATAAATTTTGCAACTATATTTCTTAATCGATTGCAAGAGATTCGGGGGTGGGGGTACTACGGTAACCGGGGAGATCGTTTGTGATGGAATGATCACCCAGCTAGCGTCTTACCTCTCGTTGGACGATGACCTGGCCCGCTTAGAAGAAAGCGTACCTTTTGTTGGTCAGTCCAACTTATTGGATGGTGAAATTTCTGCGTGGTTTTAGGAAGACCAATTGCATTTAGCTTGTGGGGGGGAGACCCTATTGTTATATGGACAATGACTTCATTTGGAACCCCCCCGCTGACTGTGATAACCGATGGCGGGTTTCCCCTACCCCTATTGACCTAGAGCATTGCTCTGATATGACTTACCTTCAGTCCACCACTGTGGACAAAGTAACGAGGGTTCCAAGGCCCGACCACCGCATTCCCGTGAGTGAGGTGGCCGAAGCCTCTTCCTCCCAGTCCTTTGATATGGCCTCCGTCATGGCAGTCATAGCCCAGATGCAGGCCACTCAAGAGGCCAACCACCGTTCGGTCACTGCTACCCTTGACGGTATCCGCACCGACCTTGACCATGTGTCTAGAGTGGCTTGGCGAACTCATCTCGCCAATGTCCGCTCCGGACATGAGCCACCCTTCCCTAAGCACCCCTACTGCCCTCCTGCCATCGACCCTAGTGCCGGGCCATTTGAGGAGGCACATTTCCGCCCCTTCCCCCACTACCCGTCTTACTTCCCAGACGGGTATTTAGGTGCGTCTTTCTCTTCTAACCCCCCTCCCGATGGGGGCGATGATGGGAACTATTAGGTGCTCTTTTTGACCCCTATCCCCCTCCCTCCTTTTGCAACTCCGAGCACGGAGTTTCGCTTACGCTTGGGGACCCTTGCATGTATGCCTATGTTTTTCGGAGTGTGGGGTCCTAGGTGGTTAGTTATGTGGGGTTCTATCGGTTTTGGGTACGGATTGGTGATTGGTTATTTCTACTTGGTCTTTTTCCCCACCCCTGTTTCATCCAAATCACCCTTGTATAGCTTGTTTTTGGTAGTTTGTTTTTAGCTTAGTTTTGGTAGTTTGTTTTTGGTAGGTTTGCCTTGCATTAAAAAAAAATTGTTTTCCCTTTTTCTGCATTTAGGGTAGCTTGATTGCATCCAAATCACCCCCTAGTTTGTACTCCACTTTACCCTTTTTGCACCACATTCCTAAATTGCTATCCACACCTTTACCCTAGCCCCGTTACAACCTTAATAAAGTCCCTTTTGACTTCTAGATTGGACTTGATCAATTAGTAGTGGCGGGTGAGATTTTGTGCATGTCATGATGAGGGTCATTAAAATGTGGTAGAGGCGGGCTATTATGGTTGGGCATCCCTAGGGGGGAGTCAAACTCGGGACTTGGAAGTGGAGAGGAGTGAGAAATCACTCTTAGAAAGCCTATTTTTCAAGGAGACTCGGTTGATCGGTGGATTGGATCTCTTGAATCACTCTTGTGCTTCCTAGTCATCTTACCTCTTGTGTTTGGTTGGTCTCCTAAATCTCGCTATGAACTCATTTAGCTTGCATTTCATGTTTGTAGCTTTGCTTATAGAGCATTTAGGTTAGTTTGTGCATGGTTTTTCTTTTCATTTTTTCCCCCTCTTCTCTTTCTTCTTTCTCATTCTTGGTTTACTTGAGGACAAGCAAAATGCTAAGCTTGGGGGAGTTTGATAAGTGCGTTAGAATAACGCACTTTATGATCTCCTTTTGGTTTGGTTTGATCCTCGTTATTCCCTTTTCTTCCCTTTTTCTTCCTTATTTCCCTCTCTATTTCTTTCACTTGATCATTGTTGATCATAGTGACTACCTTAGAAGTGCCCGCACCACCCCACAGATTCAGCACTCTTATTGTTAGTGAGCTAGGTGCGCCTGCACCAGCTCTGAGGTGCACCCGCAGCAATTTCATGGTGCGCCCGCACCATTCTTGCGAAGATTGGACACCTAAATCAGTAACCTTGGTGCGCCCGCACCACCTATTTCCGTCAAAAAATTATAAGGCTCGAGCCTAATGAAAACAAGAGACTTGTTTAGTTTTTCGACTTATGCTTTATTCTATGTTTTGAGAGACTGTTATTAGGGCTTACATTAGATAGAAAAACACTTAGTTTTTGTTTAAGATTGCAGATTCTAGATCAAAGTTTGTGAATTCTACACATTGAAGGTACTTTTTATTCAATTAGTTTCAAAAGTTTTCAGTTTTTATTCTCTCTTTTGGTTGTTATTCTTTGTTCTTCATTATTCTTAGATCTCCTTTATTATAGTTTTATAATTGTCATTTTCATTAGACTAATTATCTCTTAATCATGTTTAGCCCTAGATTAGTTATAGATTTCATGTTTCATTGCTTAGAATCCATAATTAGTGAGTAGTCTCATATCTAAGGTTAGGGTGAAAGTATGGATTAGGGTTTAAATGTATTGTTAATGTGATTGTGATGATCTAATGATGTTTGTACATTGATCTTGGTGTTTTGAGGCCTAAGGATAGATTTTGATCACATTTATGCTTTGGTATTCTGATTTCAAATGTTCTTAATCGAATTTTGAAGTCTTTTATCATCCCCATGAATCAACTTAGTTTCTAGACCAAGATATTGGGTAGGAATTAAGGGGATCCTTTATTAGGGGTTTTCCGAATTCATTGGATCTCTTAATCAATTGACTAAAGACCATTCAAGAGAGGATTTAGTTGATTGATTAAGCGATCATTCTCGAGGACCATTCGAGAGAGGATATCGAGTATTTTAGAGGAAAACTAAACCTTGCGTAATCGTTGCCTTTGATTCACAATTGCATTAATGATTGTTGCTCCGCTTTGATCCATACTAGTAACCTTAACTCTAATGTCTTTCTATTTGATATTTCACCTCGTGTCATATGTTAGTTCGCTGATTTTAGCTAGTTATAGTTGTTACCAAATCATTTTAAAACCCCCCAAAACCCCTCAATTAGGTAATTGAGACTTGATAGACTTTGATTAATCCCATTTTCCCTGTGGATCGACCCTTGACTTGCCTTTACTATGTTCTTTGTAATTGCTTGTTAGGTTTTATAAATATTATTTGAAAAGCGATTTTTGGTGCCTTAATGACACACTAAAAACCTCTTATTACCTAGTGAAGGCTTCTTCTAGAGACATGCCTAAAAGAGTAAAGGTTCTTTGAGGCTTTTGATGACCTCTCTTTTCAGTAGTTAAGGTGTTGACATCATTGCTTTTGGAGACAGAAGGATTGTTATTACTCTTCTTGAAAGAGTTTTTATTATTACTACTCTTATTCTTAGAGGCTTGCACCTCTTCCTTAATCAGTAGACCAACCTTGTAGAGCTTCCTGAAAGACTCTATAGGTTGGAATTTAATGTGTTCTTTGTACTTAGACTGCAGGTTACAGATCACCATTCGGACTTCGTCCTCTTCAGATGGCCTGTTAGTCATTTGTGCCGCCTTTTCCCTCCGTCTGTTAAGGAAGGTGATAAAATCTTCGTTGGAGTTTTGTTTTGTTAACTCCAACTCACAAAGACCAATAGGAAGCTGAGTGTTGTATATGTACTGCTCGCGGAACTCTTCTTTGATGTAGTCCCAGTCATTCAGCTTTGCTTTGTTTATTGATCTGAACCACTTGGATGGATGTGCATCCAAGGTCAAGGGAAAGACATAAATAAACAGGTCCAAGCTCATGCCTTTGAGAGCCATAGAAATGGAGAAACCTCTCAAATGATCATCTGGGTCCTCGACCCTCTTGAATTTTGGGAGGTCACACAATACTACCTTCTTAGGAAGCTTTTCCATCAATTCAGGATCAATGATGTCATGGCCATGAGCCCGACCCTCGAGTGTAGAAATTGACAGGATCAATTGCTCGAGTTTTTCAAACCTCAAATCTGTCTTGGACTTGATAGGAGGTGGCGGTGGTGGAGTGTCTTCCTCTTCACTTTCCTCCATTGTCAGCTTTTCTCTTATCATCTTGATCTCTTTGTCTTCTTCCTCAAGACAATAGTTCATTAGTTGGAGCTGAGCCATGATTGCGTTGAGTTGTTCAGAAGTGTCTCCCATCTCAGATGATGATTCAAAAGTTTCGTCTGAAAAAGTGAGAATTCATTTGACGAGTTGAGGAAGCCCATACCTCTCTATTGGACGTTCCCAAGTTATAATTTCACGACCTGTCCTGAACAGAAATCGAATAGACCTCGTAAATTTTAAGAAATGATTTTTTGAAATGAGAAATGAAAATTGAAACGAGAAACGGAAATGCGAAAAGAGAAATGGAAAATTAAAATGGAAATGGGAAATGAAAATGGAAAATGTGAAATGGAAATGAGAGATTGAAATGGGAAAATGTATGGGCTTTGGAGTAGTATGGGCCTCATTGTATGCAAATGCATACATTGACTGGACTAAACTAGACTATTCAAGCAGAGTGGACTCGATGACTTGGCTTTCTTATGGGCTTTATGGGTGATTGACTTCGCAATACTTAATGATTTGGGTTTTATGGATCTAGGGTGGACTAGCTTTGCTAGGCTCAAAGGTTTTAGGCCATTATAGACTTAAGGTAGACTAGCTTCGCTAGACTGGAGGATTGGGTTGTTATAGATGTAAGGTAAGAGTAGCTTCGCTAAATTCGGAGGATACCTTTATGGTCTTAGGAGTGACTAGCTTCGCTAGGTCTAAAGGATGCCATTATGGTCTTAAAGGGTGAGTAGCTTCGCTAAGTGCCTTTATGGTCTTAAGGATGACTAGCTTTGCTAGGTCTAAATGGTGCCATTATGGTAATAAAGGTGAGTAGCCTCGCTAAACTGAAAGGGTGCCGTCATGGTCTTAGGGATGACTAGCTTCGCTAGGTCTAAAGGGTGCCATTATGGTCGTAAAGGGTGAGCAGCTTCGCTAAACTCATGATTTGCCTATGTGGTCTTTAAGAAGTGCTAGTTTCGCTAGACTTAGAGTTTTAGAGTTTTAGAATTTGGCCTTCGTCCTATATGGGTTTGGAAATTGACTTGACTAAACTTAGGATATGATTGGGCCTTATATGAACCTAACTTTGGACTTAGTCCTATATTTGGTTTGAAGTTAGACTTGAAAATGCACATGGGCTTGACATAGAAAATGAACTAGGATTGGACTTAGATTAGAATGGACTGTGATTAGACTTAGACTGGGCTTGACATAGACTAGGGTTCACAGAAAGATGCAAATGGGCCTAGATTGTGACGTGTGCTAGACTTATATGGGCTTAAGATGGACTCTTATGCTAGTGGGCCTAATATGAATGCAAGGATTCAAACTCAGATGGGCCTAGGATGAATACAAAATGGACTCTAATGCACATAGGCCTAAAATAAATGCAAGGACTCAAACTTAGATGGGCCTAGGATGAATGCAAATGAATTGGAATTGGATCGATGGTATAAGATTGGAGATATTTGGACTGGGCTTAGAATTTTCGAAATTCGTTTTTTGAAAGGGACCCCTTGTTTTTATCTTTTATTGGGAAAAGATGATGGATTCAATTTGAAAATAATTTTTTTTGAATTTGTGGTGTGATGATGATTAATAAGTGTTTTCGAAAAAGATAGAATAGAAGAGGGTGTAGGATTGATAGGGAAGATTTGCTAGAGACGGGATAAGATGGAACGAGGTAGACATGCATGACGACTCTAACTCTACCATGATCACTTTTCTAGATACACTTTTATGATAGACTCAACCTTAGATGATATGTATGAAAAGATTAATTTTTTTGCTTGAATTAGGTGAGTTTCAATTTTAGACAAAAAGGACTCCTAGAATGATCATGATTCTTCCCTAATGCAGACGGAAAGAACATAGGATCGACCACCACGACGACTAAATTGACTTAAACATGAGATGCACAAGATGTGCGCCACGCAACATAATTATGCAAGGCGTGCAGCCAGTGCGTCTGGCACGAGAGCGGTGCGCCAGGCGCAACTTAATAATACGTTCAGCGCACTGCTCCCCGGCATGCTTTTTGGCGATTTAGGCGAGGTTTTGGCTAATTCCACGTAATTTCAGGACGTGACGACAAACATGACATGATGACAAATTTATTGACAGACCTTTAGGACTTTAAACGATAGCCGAATTGGTAATAGCATGAGATGTAAAGGCTACACGCTACGCAACAGAATGCCCGCGGCGTGAAGCCTATACGTCCGGCGCAAGAGCTGTGCGCCAGGTACACCTTGGTGCACTTGGCGCACTGCCCCCCGACATGCATTTTGTCAATTCAGTGAAAGTTGGGACCAATTTGACGATCTTTTTAGACCCGATTTTAGGTGCAATACACATCATTGCTTTAACAAGTTAATAATAGGCAAAATTACAATCACAAGCAAATGTCACATAACATGGATGCAAAAGTTTCAACCCAAAGTCCAGTTCTGTGTTTCAACTATGGTAAGGTTAAGGGTAAGGCTGAAAAAGGTCCATGACTTTGAGATTGATCCCATGCTTCGTACCTTTGCTTAAAAAGGTGGCCACATGTAAGACGCACTTCAGTTCTCAAGTCAGGAGCAAGAAAACAATGCCACGGTTGGGTAGGTTTGCTTATGACTAAGATCCAACATTATCGCTCAGGAAGCTTTCGGAAGGACAAAGCGTAAACCCCTCGGTGGTGGCCTCACACATAGCACATGCACTAATGAGGCAAGGAAGATTATCCTTATGGTGGCTTAAACAATAGCCATGCATATGCAAAACATGATGTTATTCTAAGACATAAAAAGAGAATGAATTGTATTTTTCAAGTTTCACCCACTCATTTTTAAAAAGTAATTTTTTTTAAATCCTCCCCTGTGGATTCGCCAAATTATAGGCGTGATTTTATTGCCTACGCGAGATGAGCACGTATTTGAGTACCTCATTATAAAAGGTTTTATTGAACTACGTTTTGAATTGAAAGAAGTTGCCAACAAGTCTTTAAAGGAAGACTCATAAATCTAATTGGATATTGCTGGGAAATCGTAGGGACTTATGCAATATAGATTTCTCCGTCATGACTCTATTAATGGTCAATGAACCATAGATTGAGTTCGGGGGTGAGGATACGAACACGGTCATGAACCACACTCACCCATTGTTGGCCTCTACTTAATATCGATTCATTTCAAGTTTTATGCAAAATAATAACCATAGATTATTCTCCACCCTAAAAATATTAGTCTAAGTTGGTTTATTAAACACATCAAGATACTAATTTTTGATGATATGTTATTAAGCAATTAAAATTACAAGGATCCTAATAGGTTGTCCAAATTATCTGATTAATATTAGAACAATTCATTAGGTCTTAATTAGCAATAATAACATGTTGGTGATGAAAACATATGCAAGGCAATCATGAAAATATATAAGGAAATATAAAAAGTAGAGATTAGAATGTAGTACAAAAAAATGATTTTTATTAAAGATCTACATCATGAAATAAAACGTTAGTAACTTTGATATAAAAATAAGATAAATTTATTCAAGGGCCCTCAGGAATATACAGGTGTGGCTTGGGTCTGAGTGAATAACAACCTTCGGGAAGAGCAATCGTGAAGCCTTTCAACGAAAAATTGTGAAGATCGATCAAAGTATGTGTTTATGTGTTTGTAGGTACTGGTGGCTGAATAAGAATGGCGTATACTCCGTTAAGTCGGGTTATTGGTTGGGTATGCTTGGCAATACACGTTCATGGCAACATTTGTGTTGGCCAATATGAGACCGAGTTGTGGAGGCTTGTGTGGACTATAGATGTTCCAAATAATTAAGTTGAAACATTTCTTATGGAGGGCTTGCAAGGGTAGCTTGGCAATGAAAGAACGACTCTACTATAGACATATTGTGCCTGATAATATATGTCAAACTAGCCTTCTATGCACGCGTTGCGTGCGTGGATTACTTTGGTGATTATCCTTAAATTTCATCTAAATGTAATTTTAAAGGATGTAATTTAATCATCATTAGTACTAATTAATAAATTATGATGTTGTATAAATACAAAATATAAAAATCACTTGATGAAAAAGTTGTTTCAACAGGAAAGTAAATTTATGTTCAAAAATTGTGATGCACATTTAGATGTAAAGTTCTATTGTCAAATCAAATTCTTGAAAGATTTTTCTTTTGTTTGATTGATTATTTTGTTCTTTAGGTGAAAATTTCTTTGAAGGATTTTTATGTCAAGTTGTTTTGTCATTGCTTAATTTGTGAGAAATTTTCCGTAATTTTTGTTTTAATTGCATATTACTATGCGATGGATTAAAAAAAAACTATACATGATAGGATGCAATATCATTGAATTGACATAATTGACCTTGTCATTTATTAGTAATGAATATACAAAGAGGTTATATTATTGTAATTTTAAGCTAACACCACATATACCTATTTTGACTTATATAATAAGATGAGCTTATTTTTTTTAATAATCATTACATATTTGTCCTAAAAAGTAAAATGATAATATTAACTTAACGGACACAAACGGGAACTACAATTTCAAAAAAAAAAGGATAAATTATGCTAACTAGCACACACGACAATTATTGATCCGGAAATTTAAAAGATAAGATTATCCTATTTGTTTTCTCGATATTTTTATGACTTGTTAATGGATGTTGGCCTAGTATTGTTATTTAAAAGTTTAGGTAGAATTAAAATTTTATGTCTTTGATTTTGTAATTGATTTGAAAATTGCTTTCGTTATGTTAATTTATTCTTCAATCATAAACTTTTCCTTTCACCACACATATCTTTAAGATAATGGAAAAATGGATCAGAATACCCCCAACTTTGGGCGGTCCGCTTTTAATACCCCCAACTTTGGATTATTTTTTAATACCCCCAACTTTGGGGGTGGTCCGCTAAAAATACACCCAGATGACTTGTAACCTGTTAGCAAGGTAATTTTTTTATTTTTTATTTCTCGTTTATTTTTATTTTCAATCTCTACTCCCACCCTTCCCTCACTCCCCACTACCACCCACTGCCATCTTCCCTCACCCCCACCGGCCACTACCACCCTTCCCACACCCCCACCCCCCCCCTCGGCCCCCTACCACCCTTCCCACACCCACCCCCTACCAATTTCAACCTCACCTTCCCACCTCCACCATCACCAATTCACCACGCAACCTTGTGCACCTTCAGCCATCATCACCCGGATTTTTAACTTCGGCCACCGAGCAACACCAACTCCACCATCTCCATCACCTCACTCACCGCCCGAGAACGCACCACCAACCAACCAAACCTAGCGGCCTCTTCACCAACGCAGTCATCCACCAAGCCTCTTCACCACCAAGGCCCCCTCTCCCACCACCCCGTCGAATTCCCCCCCCTAACCCCCGTCGAAACAGGTTTGTACCACATTCGGGCGCTGGGTTTGACCCGACATCTCAAAATTTACAGAGATTCAACCTACACAAGAATTAAAACTCTACATTGCTTAAATCAAAGGAATCAAGATGACAAGGCACAATTTCAACTCTACCAACTACATTATTTCCCAAAGATCTATGCTTGCATTTATATCTTCATCCTAAATCATATCTTCTAGCTAAAATTAGGGATGCATCACAGGTAAATTGTTCTAATCACTCAAACTTTCATTATTTTATAAATTTAACTAGGAATCTAACAGTCCCCAAATATGATCAGATGATACTATTTCGACACACGACAAGTATGTGTAAAATTCCTTGTCGTGTGTCGAAGACCAGGAAGGCAAAGAATCCCCCCTAGAATCATTTGTTCCCTTCATTTTTCTTTTCGTTATATTCTCCGCTTAGTCTACTTGACCTAAAAAAACCCACAACTACATACATCCAAATATGATCATATACATGATGATGAAATGAAATTCAGTCAAAATTAAGATATCCCGTTTCACCCACTTGTTTAAACAATCATTGGACACAGTGGCATACCCAAAATCTGATTTATTTTTATTTTGCTTATCAATGTCAAATTAATAATAATAGATAAATTAAATTCTAAATTCCTGCTGAAATATGTAGAGATCAAACTTTTCAATCTTAAAACTTGAATTGAAATTACTACTAAACAAGCCTGATTAAAGAAAGATCCAAGTTTTCGATCTCTTCGAACAATTGTAAATTGGCCTGCAATCCTATTCACTCATTCTTCTTATCTGTTCTTGTAGTTGCGGGAGATGATTTGCTGATGGAAATCCGAAATTGCGAGTGTTAATACGTCAACTTTATAAATTGAATTGAATGAGAAGATGAAAGTGTATGTGTAGAGTAAAGAAGGTGGGGAAGAAGAAGATGAAAGTGTATCGAAGTAAGAGAGAGAATGGAGGTGGGGGCAGTTGGTTGATTAAGGAAGAGAGAGAAGGTCACAAGCAAAACAAGTGTTGTTTTTTACCAGTTCATCCGGTGATAACAGGAAAATGGGGTATTTTTGGTGGACCACCCCCAAAGTTGGGGGTATTTAAAAATAATCCAAAGTTGGGGGTATTAAAAGCGGACCGCCCAAAGTTGGGGGTATTTAAAAATAATCCAAAGTTGGGGGTATTAAAAGCGGACCGCCCAAAGTTGGGGGTATTCTCATCCATTTTTCCTAAGATAATTTATTTAGCAACTTTGAACTTGCTTTTGATATGCATATTTTAAATTAGGAAGGGATATGATTGAGGAAGATCTTAATAGGCAATTTTTTTTTTGAATTAAGGGTTAAAAAGTCTTTTTACAGGGGGACACCATAGCTCCCCCTTGGCTTATATAATAGAGATTTGTGGGGAGGAGGAATCAATTATCCACGTACTTTTTGAATGCATTGATGCGAGGGAGGTATGGCAGCATTGCAGCTTCTTTAAGCAGATTCAAGCTGCGCCTTCATCTTCTTTCGCTGAGAGGTTATTGTGGATGGCAGATAAGGTTAGCAAAGATTATTTACGTGTATTTGCTACGCTTGACTAGGCTGCTTGGACGTGTCGAAACAAAGAGTTATTTGAAACTTCTTCCCCTTCACTGGTCCAAATAGCTGCCGGTTTTTGTGAGTTCGTGGAGGATGTCGTGCTTTCTCGAAAAGTACCTCTTCTCAGGTTAGCTCGTCTATTTCTATCCCTTCTGCTGCGGGGTGGACAAAGCTAGCTTTGGGCTGGGTTAAAGTGAATGTGGATGCATATGTGGGTACTGACCGAGGGGTGGGTCTGGGGGTGATTATGGTCAAGCTATTATGGTCGGTCGAGTCAATATCAAAGGAGACCATTCTAGCCACAAACCAAATCAAAGAGGGATTTATGCTATCTTTTCATGCTATTTATCATCAATTCAGTGCAAGTCAATTCATAACAAAACATTTAAAACAATAGTTTTCAAAAATCTCACTTGAATTGCCATTCGACCTGAAAATATCAAACTAAACTAAAGAAAAACTACCAAAAAGAAACAAAAATAAACAAAACTACTATATACAATGAATAATACCCTCCCCCACACTTAAATGTGGCAATGTCCACAGTGCAATAGTAAGGCACAAGAAAAAGGGGAGAGGTACTCACAAGATCTCAATGAGGAGGGAAAGAGGACAATTGATGCCTTATTTCCTTCTGCTCGTTTATGATTCCATCCACCGATGTTTGAAGTTGCTCAAGTTTGTCAAGTGCTCTCCCGGTCGGTGTAGAAGAAGGGCGAGCACCTTTAGATGTGCTAGATGGAATAGACGGCTGAAATTTTTGCAATTTTTTTTTTTTTGCCAAATAGTCCAGCATTAAAACAAGCCCCAAATTCTTTGGTGCGAAATTTCCGTCAAACAATTCGAATTTAGGGTTCGAACTTTGGTGCAAGCAGGAATAGGGTTTGACGTCAATCAATTCAAGCACAAAATCGCCAAACAATCAAATTCGCAACAAGTTATTCAGGAAAGTCTTCGAAGTATCGAGTCAAGAATCTAATTCAAGAGAGGAGTGAATAGCATCGAATGTAATCAAGAATTGCCGCAAGTACAGCCAACTATTGCGGAAAATTCGAACTCAGTAGTCGAATTTCGACCAAGAACAGGGGAATTTCGTGGGTATTGTTGAAGCAAGGAGCAACAGCGGAGTTCAGTTACAAGAAAAGCACGAAGGAGAGAGATGATTGGATTCAGCCTTGAAATACCAGATTCAATCACCAAGAGGAAAAACAATGGAGTTCCAATCTCAGTAAGTTTTTGGTTTTATCTCTCTTCCTCTCGTTTGTCTCCTTTTTTTTTAATGCTGTATGGTCGAACTGCAAAGGGGCTGCGGTGGGTTGTGGTGAACCGCGATGGGTTAGCGGTAGTTGGAAACGAACCGCGATGGGTTCGCAGTACCACTGACTTCGTGGCTGCTCTTCTCTTTTATTTTCTTGCGGATCGCGATGTGGTCGCGGTTGGCTGGTATGTGCTGCGATGGGTTTGCAGTTCCTACTGGAATTGTCGTTTGCTCTTCAAATTTGACAGATTGCAGTTGAATAGTTGACTAACTCCAGTCCATATTCCATATACTTAACGTGAATAGCACCATATAATGCCAGATTCCACCTGTACAAACACACACCAAAAGCTAGAGAAATTATACTCTAAAAAGAAAAATAATAAGAAAAGTGAAAAAGAAAGCTTGGGTTGCCTCCCAAGAAGCGCTATTTTAAGGTCATCTAGCTTGACCACCTTTTCACGTCACTCTGAATAAGGGTCGGAAAGGGTGTAAACCGACTTCCCTTCAACGGGTTCACCTGTGACATAGTGCTTGAGACAACTACCATGCACCTCAAAAGAATCACGCTTCCTTTGCATGAGCGGCTTGTCATGCCATTTCTTAATTCTTTCTTTGTAGAGACGAGAACTTTCATAAGCATCTAAATAGAGTTCATCAACGTGGTGTAAAGGAGAATAGAACACTCCTTAGATTCTCTCGGGTTCAATACCTCCTTGATAGGCTTCTCAAATGATACTACCCCTGTCTCCTCTAGTGTTTTCTTGTATTTGGTAAGCGCCCATTCTTCTTCATCAACACTACCCATAGGGATTGTTTGTAATGGATCATCAAGTTGTAGACTGAAGGCATTGGCTTCTACCACCTCATCAAGAGCATCCACTCTATAAACAGTTTCTTCTATTGAAGGAGAATTCAAGGAGTTGGAGAGTGTGTACTCCATCTTCTCATCACCTACTTTAAAGGTGATCTTACCATTCTTCATGTCAATTATGGCTCCAGCAGTGGCCAAAAAGGGTCTCCCAAGGATGATGGGAACCTCAGCATCTTCTTCCATCTCCATGACAACAAAATCACATGGAATGAAGAATTTACCAACTCTAAGGGGGACATCTTCAAGGATACCAAGTGGAAACTTGATTGTTCTGTCTGCTAGTTGGAGAGAGATGCGTGTGGGTTTCAATTCACCCATATTGAGCTTCTTGCAGAATGATAAGGGCATGAGACTGACACTAGCCCCAAGATCACATAGAGCATTCTTAATAGCAATATCACCAAGCTTGATAGGAATAGAATAACTGTCTGGATCTCTTAACTTCTTTGGGAGCTTATTCTGCAAAATTGCACTACACTCAGCTGTTAGTGAAACAGTGACATTCTCTTCAATTTTTCTTTTGTTAGAGAGCATGTCTTTTAAAAACTTAGCATAAGAAGGCATCTCTGAGATAGCATCCAAGAAAGGGATGTTGATGTGCAACTTCTTCAAGATATCAAGGAATTTCCCATACTTGTTTTCTAGTTTTGCCTGTGCCAATCTTTGAGGGAATGGAACTGGTGGCTTGTATGGCTTAATAGGGGTAGGAGTAGGTTCCTTCTTCTCTTCTTCAACAATCTCATTCTCTACCAGTTTCTTAGTTTCAACTACCTCTTCCACAACTCTTTTTGATGGCTCCTTCAAAGGAAGATTTTGTAGCTCTTTTCCATTCCTCAAAGTCACAGCATTGATATGACCCTTAGATGGTTGCTCAGTATGACCTGGAAAATGACCTGGAGCTTTTGAAAATTGGCCCACCTGATGAGCAAGTTGGCTTATTTGACTTTCTATGAGCTTGTTTTGAGCTTGAATTTGTTGAATTGTGTTATCAGTCTTCTCATTGTGCTTAATTTGTTGAGCCATGAAGTTGGTTTGTTGGGCTAAAAGGTTCTCCATCATAATCTCCAAGTTGCTCTTCTGTTGAATTGGAGGAGGTTGTTGATTAACACCTTGATTGAATTGTTGATTGAATGGTGCTCTAGCTTGAAAACCTAGTGGTGCATTAAAGTTGTTGTGAGGCGGAGGAGGTGGATTGAGTTGTGCTTGAGTGTTCTTGTATGAGAATGCAGGATTATGCTTCCATCCCTCATTGTACGTGTAAGAATAAGGATCATATGGCCGCTTTGGATTGGAATTATAGAGAGCATTGGCTTGCTCAATTGTCATCCTATCATTGTTGATTTGACATTCAGTAGCAGCATGTCCTTGTATTCCACACATCTGACATGAGACCATCATAGATGAACTAGCTTGGAGTTGATCAAATTTGTGAGATAGTGCCTGCACAGTATTTGTCAATGTGGTTAATGCATCAACATCATATTTACCTCCCTTCTTAGCACGGTTCCGGCCACTTGGATGGTAGTTGTCCTTGGCCGCCATCTTCTCAATCAACTCCTTTCCTTCGGTTGGATTCTTAGTCATAAGGGAACCACCTGAAGCAACATCAATGTAGATACGAAACTCATGTGTCAAACCATTGTAAAAAGTTTGTATCAACATCCACTCAGGAATCCCGTGATGAGGGCATTGTCTTTGCAAACGTAGAAACCTTCTCCATGCTTCATACAACGATTCGTCGTCAGGTTGCTCAAAGGTTGCTAACTCGTTCCTTAGCTTCACGGTCTTTTCCTGCCCCAAAAACTTCACCAAGAATGCTTTGGCAAGTTTCCCCCATGTATCAAAAGATCCAACTCCTTCATCTTTCAACCACTCCCTTGCCCTATCTCGAAGAGAGAAAAGGAAAAGGCGTAATCGAATAGCATCCTCACTCACATTGTTGATTTTCACTGTATCGCATTTCTCCAAGAAACTCGCAATGTGGCTTACAGGGCATTCATTGGGTAACCCTGCAAATGAATCATTGGAGATGAACTGGATGAATTGAGGCTTAAGTTCGAAATTTGCAGCAGTGACGGTCGGTCGAATAATGCTCGATAATGCACTAGTTGTAGTGTTTGGTACACCATACTCCCAAAGGGTTTTAGTTGGTTGTTCACCCATTGCTTTCTTCTTATTCTTATTTCGTCTATTTATGCTTCCTTGCTTGCGTGCAGTGGCTTCAATTTCAGGGTCTAGAGGAATCAAATTATGTGGACCTGTACGTCGAGTTTGCATGCAACAAAGAAAAACTAACAACAAAAGATCAAATAAACAAGCAATAATAGCCGAAGCAACAAACTAAATAAAAATAGAAAAAGCTTAGCAAAAATAAATCAAAAATAACTAATTTAAACACCGTTAGTCCCCGGCAACTGCGTCAAAATTTGAAAGGCGTGTCGCGTACCTAACAAAAATAACCTAACTATTCCTCCTAACTAATGTAGTCGGGCAAGTAAGGGTCGAATCCCAAGAGACTAATTGATTCAAAGTAGTTAAATTGACTCTAATTAACGCTAAGCAAGTAATCAAAATAAGTGATGATGAACTAATCTAATTAACTAAATCAAATGAAATTAATAAGAGTGAATCAAGAACTAAAGACATCTAGGTTTAAGTATCCCCACTAACACAAATTAATGCCACAAACAATCCATCTTCCCTTAATTAATTAATAGATAATTCATAGGATAGACGTGCCCTAATGATACTAAGGATTTCTTTCGATCAATCAATAGCTTCCTTAACAATGCAATCGTGCCTATTTTCATGGAGTCATACAAATTAAGGACTTTAAACATAGCATCCTAACATCCTAATAAATTCCATCAACTACTTTCGTGACGATTTCCTTTATCTTAAATTAGGGTTCTAGATTCGATTAAGAATCAACTTTCGTTGCAAAAATAATCACATTCAATAAATACTATTTCTAGTCATAAATTGATAATAAAACCAACCCTAAAATAAATGAATCATAAATTAATCAAGGTTTTGGGAATTGGGAATTAAACGTGCATCAATTCATGTTAGGGTTCAACCTAACCCTAGAATAGAAAACTACTCACACATGATGATTGAATAAACAAAATAAAGATTAAGAGAAAGCATGATTAATAATAATAATAATAATAATAATAATAATAATAATAATAATAGAATAGAGAAGAGAAAATAGTACTTGAATTAATTGATGAAATTGCAAACTTCAATGTTGAAAACAAGGGCTTGAGAAAAAATAAAGAATAGCGTGAAGAATGAAGAACACCAAAAACCTCTAATCTCTAATATTACGTGTATCTTCAATGAATCCGCCCCCATAATTTTCTATCTAAAACCTATTTATATGCTATGAAAATATAAGGAGTTTGACTAGGATTTGGATTCCTAAAATACTCCAAAACTAGGATTACGTAGTATTAGAATAGGAGACCGCCATCGTCTTGCGGTAAGCTTGAAAGGACCACCAAAGGGTTGCGGTTGATTCTGTTTTTGTGCTTTCTTGCCATCAAAAATCTAACTTGTGGCTTCTTAGGCATGGTAATTAATGAGTTACCAACGCTATAACGCAATGGGTCTTCAAATGCATCGCAGAATAAAGCTATCAATTGATCTGAATGCTCCGCAATCATCCAAGCTTCCGTGCAAATTCCAATCAACTCCAATAATCCTAGCAATAAACACCATAATCCTACAAAAAAAACAAAACAAACTCGAGAGGAACAATAACGAAATATAAAAATAATAGCTCTAAAAGATTAGAAATATAGAGAAAATATGATGAAAACACACAAATATATCACATAAAAATGAGTATATAAACGTGTTATCAGTTACCTTACATGATTATGAGCAAAAATATTGTCAATGAACTGCATAATAATGATATCAAAAAAATTATTAAGTGTTCAATAGTGCATCAAAGACATTTATTTCTTCTAATGGAGAAAAAAAATTAATTTATAACCATATCTCTATTATATAAGCCAAGGGGGAGCTACGGTGTCCCCTTAGACTTTTTTGTCCTTAGCTAAATATATAATTGCATATCCAGATTTTCTACAATTATATCATTTCCTAATTTAAAGATGGAATCATAGTGTGTATTGGTGTCTCCTTAAACTTCCAATAATAAACTAAATAAGCATTAACAAAGTAACTTGACATATTGAGAAAAATGGTTACTCAATAAAATAAAATAAAAATTTTACAAATTTAATTTGACTATAAGACTTTACATTTAAATGTTGGTCTCAATTTCTAAACACTTTATAAATTACATTAGTTTGTACTATAATAATTATAAATTACACTTTTAAAATTATATGTAGATGAAATGTAAGAACAACCCAAGCAATCCACGCACGCTTCGCGTGCATAGAATGATAGAAGGCTAGTTTATTATAACTCAACTGACCAATCTTGCATCAAGGATATACTTTTTTGTAGCTAGTAAATAATTCTTTTTATTACCATATAAAGTTTAGGTTAACTTTTTCTAACCATAACAATAAGGCAATCATTTTTCTAACCATAACAGTAAAGTTACTACTCCTCGTTTTATTCTGTAATTGAGCTTCGCTCTCTTCTGCATCAAAAAAAAATATAAAGTTTAGGTTAACTTTTTCTAACCATAACAATAAGGCAATCATTTTTCGTAAAATATTGATCCAGCAAGTCAGCAACTATCATAAGACTATCATACAATGACCAAAAAATCTGGGCTAATTTAGTAAAAAGAAATAGAATCAATTCCTCACATAATCATTTTTGTTATGATTATTGTGATAAGAATCAGAATATAGGGAGTATAGAAATATTCAAACATATAACGTAAACAAGGTTTTTGGTATATAAAATCTTAATTATTTATAGTTTTAGAATTGAATATATTTTTATAGAACATTCATATATTGGTTAAACCTAAGAGCTAATATGGAATAACATCTATATACACTAATAAACCTTACTTTATAAATCCTATGTGTCACCTTGAAAATTGCTCTCACGAATTCTCCCTCAATTTCGACACTCTCACCCTCATTAATCCTACATGGCAGTTTTACATCCATTTATTGCCACGTGTCAAACAATAGTCTAATGTAATGGCAGAATTTTTATAACCCCCCCTAATCAATCGAAATTCCAATCAATTACAATCTTCAATCATGTGCAAGTTGATCACCTAAATCAAAATCATTCCTAATTTGAATGACGTGATTTTAGGATTGATTCAATCAAGCTTCAATATGGAAATTATCAATTAATGATATTTGTTTACAAATTTTTTTTTCAAACCTTGGTAAAAAATGAAATTTTTTTCCACTATAAATACGGTTATCATCTTTTCATTTGCCTACACCCTCCACAAGTCATATACCCTAAAAACGTGCACCTCACTTTTTTGTTTGTAATGGAAAATGACTATGGTTCATTTGAAACACCTACTTCACCTAGAAATTTAAAGATTTGGCATCCGAAAGTGGATCATTCTAATTATTTTTATCATGAAGATATGGTACTAACAATGTTTCGTTCCACAAGATTTGAATTCGGATGATTGGTATATGTCGGAGTATGTTTTCTCCACAATCAAAGATTCTAGAATTTTTATTGATCTAGAATATATGGCACTACACTTTCGTCATTGCAAGCCTCACCGAGCTCATTTTGTTTGTCGAATTCCATTTTAAGAAATCAACATGAACGATGGAGGTTTTATACCCACTACAAAAATTGTTTTGTTGCATTATTTATCGAATGAAAGTGAATTGTTTTTTTTTTCATGACATTGTATGCTCTTTAATTACGCAATATCGGTGATTTCTTATTAGTTTGCACTTCCAACTATGCCTTAATATTTTTCTTCTTTTTCTTATTAATCAACATGGCCAATATGTCATTATATTTACCTTTTTCATATCTCTCTTTTTTTCAATAATTATTGTACTCATTGAATGTCAACGAATACATTAATTCTTGCAATTGAATGCTTTGATAGCAATTTATTACACCTAAAAGTAGCCGAAATTATCTCAAGAAAAAAAAAAAATTAAGTTTCCTAGCAATTAATATGTCTTCAACCAATTCAATGCATTGAAAAAGAGTTCAAAAAATCGGTCAATGCAACCTATAATCTACTATGTCTTTTTCACACTTGAATTCATTTAGTCAATCCTTATAAATGCAATATGATCCACCACCTAAATCCAATAAATTTTGCCCTAATGAAAACCGGCGATTTCATCTATAAAAGAGGCAAATTTCTCTTTGTTTTTTCAATATATCCACTCATTTCATCTCTAACTCATTTCCTCTATTTCTCTCTAAACTCTCAAATCTAAGTAATTATCTCAATGGATCCCAAAATCACCAAGCATGTCAAAGAAGTGAACGAGGCAACTTTTGAATTTTTAGAGTTTTGGTCGACAATTGATCAGAAGATTTCGAATGCCTGTTACAAACTACGCAAATTAAAAGAAGATGAAGGAACGTTAACCATGGGTTACATTGGTCAAATAATGTATTTTCGCAACCAAATTGAACTTGCTTCTCAAGAAGCAAAGAATATTGTTGAATATTTTTGTGATGAAGTGAAGAAAGGTGATGATTGAAGATGGTGTGTGAAGGTCTATGACTAATGTAGCCTTTAAAATAATTAAGTTAATATTTTTAATGAATTTTAGTTTATATTAATTTTAGTCGTCTGATATATTATGTTAGATTATGTTGGTTTGTTTTAGTAGATTTGTTCTTAGACTACCTTATTGTATCTTTTTTATTATCTATTTAATATATGTTTCGAATATTTATTAGTACATCCGTTGTACACCGATTATTTTTAGTCTTTTTTAAATTATATATTTTTTTGGTATTTTTAGTCGTTTATTTTTATTAGTATATCTTTCGAATTTTTATTAGTACATTATTTAGTGTTTGGTTTAATTTGTTGAATAATAGATAAATTATTTCGATTTTTTAAATATATTGAATCTATATAACAAATGAATAAGTTATACGGTTTAATACTTTTGTAAGAAATATTATTTTATATTTAATGAATAATGTCGTTTTATAAGATTTTTGGGCATTTCATGTTATCAAATTGTAAAATAAGACATAGTATCCTCGGTTTTAAAAGATTTTTGTGTATTTCGAATGCCACTTTTTTAGGAATAAATAATGATTGTGATACGATTTGCATAATTTATGTGATTGCCTAGATTTTTGTGCTAAATAAGGTGATTTATATCAAAATGCGGAAGAATAAATTATTCTACACTTATCATTTTAAAAGATCTACTATCATTTGATTGGCATTATTTTAGGACTAAATATGTACATTTTAACCTATTTGTATCATTAATATAATATGAAATCCAACAATTATTACCTAGGAAATTGGAATTACATTTCTTAGGAAAGGTACGAAATTTAGGTATATTATTAAAAAATATTACTTTGGCTTTCCTATATCTATCATTTATTTGATTGCCACAATTTTAGCACTTGATAAGGCTATGAATCCGAAAATTATAAAGCTTACATAATTTGTAAATCTACAATATTTAGGAAAGGTTTTAAAAAAAATCGGCCTTATACATTGATATCGTATATGACCTAAGTTATACATGATTTTAGTAGTTAATTAGGCAATTATACACATTTTTTGTTTATATAAGTGTTTCAAAAAATTGTCATACTTAATTCCAAAGAAAATATACTCAATTTTAAGTTAAATGAACGATGAAGGGCTCATCAAGGAGAAGCACACAAAGTTTGCTAATTCTTCCAAATGAACTAATCATGGAGATTATGCGACGTTTAGCTCTTGACAGTCCATGTGATTTATTTCGTTGCAAATTGAGGTTAGGTCATTGATATTGAATATTTTTTTATATACATGATAAATGAATTATATTTAACCACGAATTCATTTTACTTTTTTTTTCACAGATTTGCAAAACATTGAATGAAATTAGTTCTCAAAAGATGGTTATACAAAGTATATCAATAGAGGGCTTAATACATAGAGCATGGCGTGACATTCATAATTCTAATATATTTTTTACCAAGTGTTTAGAGTACAATAATCCTCAAGCTCTTTTTTTTTGGCTTGGTAATTTTACCGAATTTCATATTTATAATTATTCATTATTCATTACAAATATAAAATTTTTTTTTTTATTGTACTTCTATACTTTTGTTTTTCTAAATCTTTTTAGGTTCACATTTTTACAAAGAATGAATTCTATCCTGGAGTGAAGATGTTGGAGAATACATGCTTGGAAGGATGCATTTGCGCAAGTTATGTATTGGAAAATCTATATTTATGCAAGTAAAGATAAAGACTGCAAAGAGAAGGGTTTTAAGAACATGGTCAACATTATGACTTATCTTGGTCAAAAAGGAGTTATAGAATGTAGGAAACAATTTAGAGATGTGATGAGATCTATATGGGTTAAGAACATTATTATCATTGTGGACTCAAAACCAATCATAACATGTGATAAATACGAGGAACAAATAATGCTATTCAAGAACATTGAGGTTATTGACAATTATTCCCCTATGGCCTATCATGATTTCTTGAAATGTAAAGCTTGCCGTTGTGATCGAGAAATTCACTTCATGTAATAACCAAATAACAAATTCATTAGTAATTTACTTTTCATTGTCGGTATATTCGAATAAACTTTCACAATAGACTGTGTGAAATAATAAGTTAGTATGGTTTTTTTTTTTCATTTAAGTTAATAGAGAATAATATTTGTATTATTTTAATTTCTTTGTTATTTATCATTACAATTTTATTTAATGTATGTACTTTCATTCCAATATTTATAGGAGTAGCCGATTTTCTCTAGGTAGAGCCGAAATTATATTCATTCCAATATATATTGTTGTGTTTCTTCAATTATTCTCGCATTTAGTAAAGTTTCCATATATTTCTTCGATTTAATGAATCACCAATATTATTTGTATACCATAATACAAAACCGTTTTTTAAAATAAGGAATGTTTTCCTATTAATTGAGTTATTCACATTGTGAAGGTTTTTGGGGGTTTTTTATTGTATAAACTCATAAATGTTGACATTATGAACTAAACCCAAAATATTCGAACATAATTTTAAGAACTATAGAGTTTGTTGCAATGAAGAGAAAATCGTCCACAAACCAAAACAATTCGGCCATTAAGAAGAGGTCATCACCTAAGAGCAATATTTTCGACCGTTTGCCTAATGAGATCACAATCAACATCCTTGGACGCGTTGCTTCTCAACAACCGTTCGGTTTGTTCAGTTGCAAATTTAGGTATGTTTAATATTAGCAATTGATAACTGTGTAATTCATGACAAATTATACTTAAATATTTTTTTTCTTCATCGGTTGCAAGATTCTATATATTCTCTCGGATGACAAACATGCATGTCATGAAAAAAGTTTCCATTGAAACTATAATCGGTCGTATATGGTCGTTCAATAGTAATGCTAAGATTTTTTTGGAAGATGCCTTGAGGTCAATAGTCCGGATGCACTAACACGTTATGGCTTGGTAAGTGATTTATAATTAGTTGTATGCATTTTCTACCAAAAGGTAATATTACACAACTATATATTTATTGGCGACTTAACTAATAAAATTATATATTAGATTATACGAATAATTACATAAACTAAATACTTTATAAACACTTTCTTTTATGTTTCGACTTATTATGTTTGGCATTATACACGAATTAAATACTTTGTAAACACTCATGTAAAAAAAACATTTTCAACAATTTGTAATCGCTTTCTTTTATTAGATTATGTTTCGAATTATATACAAAATAAAAATTTTATGAATTATCTCTTTAATATTATGCTTAAAAATGTAAGTCCTAACACTATCATATATATATATATATATATATATATATATATATATATATATATATATATATATATATATATATATATATATATATATATATATATATATATATATATATATATATATATATATATATATATATATTAAAAGTAACTAAAAAATTTCAAAGTTGTGTTTATATATATCGACTCATAAACTACACAATATACTTTGCCCTATTGTTATTATATGTGTATAAAAGTCCGTACCTAAAAGTTTCGTTTCGTTTTTATGCGGTACAAATTTTTACCCATAATAACTGCTTGATAATGGAGTGTGTAGCTTGATTGAAGCCACAAAAGTTGGACACACAATGTCATGTTATTTGCTAGGTCTAATTCGGCTAGCTTCCAAGTACAAAGTTGATAGAGAGGATGGTCTCTATATGCTAAGAAGAACACTTAAACAACTTAAGACAGTAGTCTATTATTCAATGTAGAGGGATCTTTAGGAGGATGTTAAACACTATATGGATAAGAAACATATCTTATATGGCGGACAAACAACCGTTTATTTGTGAGACAAATGAGAAGCATCATATGAAGGGCGATACGTGGGATGTAGAAGATTACTACACCGTGCTTAATGGTTATGACAATTTGAACTCGTTATGATTGCAAATGTGGTCGAGAAATTCGATTTTTCTTCACGATGATGAAGTAGAAGGACAATGATGCATTCATTCAAAGTTTGTTATTTAATATGCTGGTTTTTTATTAATATGAATAAATAATTTTCGGTTCAATAATTTAGTATGAACTCTATTTTTATAAATAATTTTTCGATTCAATAAATTAGTTGATATTGCAATAATTTTGGATTTAATAAATTAGTAAAATCGAAGTTAAAAAATTATAAAGTCAAAGGCAAATTGAAAAACTTATTATAATATAACTAATCCATTATTTTATAAAACGAAGTAAAAAAATTAATTAAAAATTTTCTTTTATGTAATGTGTTTGTAAAAAAAAAATTGAAATGTAAAAAAATACAATTAAGCCTATAAATAATCGGAAATAACATTGAAAAGTAGTAAAAATAATTCAATTCAATTTTCATGTTTCTAAGAATACAAAAAGTGAAACCATGCAATTAAAACTAAAGAACATTACATTCAAATTTCCACTTACTTTTTATGACCCAATTTAATTAGTTAAAACCCATATATTATAGCACCGTGTAAGTAAGATCATGGGCCTTTCATTTTGTATTTAAGGATATCATTTAGAATAATGCTCTTTTTATTACATCCTAAAAATTTAAGCCAGTATATTATGATCAATTATATCATTTGATTGTCATGATTTCAATTTTGTTCCATTTCAAGTTTTAATATTATTGGATGAGTTACTTTTTCAAAAAGTTATTGGCCATTTATATGTTGAATTATTTATCCTAATTTTTACCAATGTTATTAACTATTTTGTGATAGAATGTTTGTGTAGATAAATTCCTAAATACATAGGTAGCTTTTAATATTTAAATATTTGTTATTCCACCTACAAAAGAATAAATACAATACTTGAATTATTACATATAAAATAAGAACTATCAAATTACAATTACTAATCATTACAACCCAACTAAAATACGCTAATTTATTAGGTGGAATATCAAATATTATTTATCCAAAAGTTCTACCTATTATTTAGGATATTTTTGTTTCTAAGCATACAAATACTTAAATTATACTACCTCCGTTTCATATTAATCTATTTTTTTTTATAATTTTGCGCTACCGCCCTACTCTTTTTTTCTTTATATTTCTATTTTTTAAAAAAAAAAAAAAAATAAATTTTAGATATTAAAACCATATATAAAGAAAAAAGAAAAAAAAGCCCATTTAATAATATTTTTTCTTAAAAAAATATTAAAAAAAAAATTGTAAAAGGAATTTAGTGTATAGGGTTAAAAGTTAAAAAAGTTAGTAAATTAATATAATATAATATTAACATAAGGATATATTTAACTTTTGAAAGCATAATGACATGAAAAAAATAGAAACTTATAAAAGAGAAGGTTAAGATATACAACCCGGAGCTTCACATAGTTTGAATATGTGATATCAAATGGAATTAATGATGTCCTAGGAAAAAAATGCAAAAGATTATAATAGACAAAAAAGCTAACCTTTAAAAAAAGATACAAACCACAAAAAGTTTAATTAACCTCATAAAAAACTGTCTTAATGTTTATAGAAGGCCTAAAAATCGTGCAAAAGCTTTTATAAAAGATAATTATAAGTATCTTGGAAATTAAGTGTCACATTAACAATTTATAAATTCCACCCATATTATTGGAATATATTATGAATATATTAAACGATAATCTATCAATTATGTCCTAAGTAAAATGTATCATTATAATAGTAATATTTTTCACACTTATAAATCCTACTATTAAAGGGATATAATAAAAGTCGGGCTATTAAACTAAATAGGGATATAATAAAAATCGGGCATAACATTGAGATAAATTCGTGCCATATCATTGGAATATTTTGTGAATCTTACTAACACAATTTAAGGGATTAACCTAATCATACTAACTTATAGTTAGGCCAAAATCTTACATATATAATAGATATATTCGACATATATATGACATGCTATATTACTTAATAACTTTTCTTTATAATGTTATTTTTTACCATATATTCTTTATCATATCATGTTACCTTATCACTATATAAAACCATTGTTATTAGTCACATATTGACAAATATTACTAAAAACCTACGAATTTATATATTCTCATATTTTACTTTCTCCAAATTCAAAGCATACATCACACATATTCATGTGAGCACGAAGCATTTAGATATCAAATATAATTTGTATCTCAAAAAAAATACACAAACGATGGGTAAAGAGAATTCAAATATTGTTCGTAACAAAAGGAGAAGATCAATAGGAGAGAATCATGATTCAAAGAACAAACGTTACATAGGTATGCATTATTGTTTCTTGATTATGTTATTTTCATAGAATTACAAGTAAGTTGGTGAATTGTTATCACAAACATAGATTAGTTTTTTAAGCACCTAAAGAAATCTAATAATAATAATAGATATGGTTGTTCAATTGGTAGAGTACTAATAATAATGCGAAAGGTATAACATATAAAAAGATATATTAAATATTTAATCTCATAAATTGTGTGTACCATCTACATTGAGTACAATAGCATTTTGTAGTCATTTTAATTTGATCAATGAGAAGATTACAATATTTTTAATCAGTTTTGGTTATCATATGAAAACAATAATATGAAAGGTCATATGACTTTAACTAATTCAATTTTCAATGTTCCCAAAAAAGTAGATAAATCTTGACTAAATCATTAATAGTCCAAATTCCCAAAATCTTTTGATATTATAACTACCATTATTATTATGACATTGATACTATATTTTTTATAAGTCAAAATTTATTGTATAGTAATTTCGAAATAGTGGTCCACTTTAATATTTAAAAACGAAATTCATGAACCCATCAAAATAAAAACATATGAAGAGATAATCTATATACATAGAATATCATACCTTATAAATTTTTTACACTCAAGATATACTTATACACTTATAATCGCCATATATTAGTTATTTACTCACCTAATTACATTTAATTATAATAAGAGATGTGGTTGATATCTCTAAAGTATTAGTACATTTAATAATAATTGCATTAATTGACCTTACTTTTACTATGTATTTTACTATGTATACTTTTATTCGAAGAATGAGCACAGTAAAGTCCTAAAAATCATTTACACAATTCGAGAATTTGGCATACCATTAAGGAAAATTATTACTATGTTTAAAATAAATGCACATGAAATTACTATTATTAAATTCAATTTGGTTCTTTTATGCGTACAAGTAATATGAAAGGTCTTACTCAAGTGATATGAATTTGATAAAACCAAAGTTCAATCTCTTCAAGTTATGACATTTTGGTTAATTATACATGAAATATGCACCCGATTCTAATGAACATACATGAAATATTATTCAGTAAAATTATATAAAAATAAAACAAATCTTACCCGATTTTGGATGCTATTATCATGATCCTTTACAATCTGCCATAGAATGAACATGGATGTCATAATTTTAAACCATCACAAGAACCCAAAATATTTTATCATTTATAATTAGAATTAAATTAAAGAAACTATAAATTCTTTTTTCCCATTTTCCGGTTGTATTATATAATTTCAAGTTAACCTAAAATAGTTTTTTAATTAGATCTCGAAAAAAATATCATCACTTTTTTTCCTGGCCCAAAACTTTAGCCACAACATTGAAATTTTTTATTTTTCCTTCGAAATCATTTTCACCATGGATATACATACCATTTATATTTTTTTATAAACAAAGTCTAATATTTTAATTCGAACAATTTGCATATTAAATTTTTAACATTTATATACATGGACTTTATAATTTAGAACAAAAAAATAAAAAAAAATCACTGTCAATATATTCGAATATTTGTATATGCATGTTAATTTAATTATAAATAATGTAAATATAACATAAGTATTAATTCATACAACTATTTTCTATTTTTTTTATTAGTAGCGGTTTTTTAAAAAAAAAATTAATCCTACAATTCATGCAAAAATAATCGTAGCAATTCATGCAAAACTGTTGAAAATTACTTGAACTCATAAATATTATTTTTTAATTCGATTTCCTAGAATCAAATAAGAAATTATTTCCATTTTTATTTTTTGACAAATTAAAATCTTTTAAATTTCTTCTTTCAATTTCAAATATGTCAAAATACCTCATTCGAACATATGAACATAATTTATATATTGTTTTTTCAACATACATATAACTATCAATTTCTAATTTACGAAAAATTTGAAAATTATTTTAATATATATTTCTTATTATGTTTGCATGCATTTATGTTTAATTAAAAATTATGTAACAAAAATATTATATGACACATAAAGAAATAGATTTACTTACATGCAATTAAGTATAACCATAAATAATAATAATCTATGTATATATTTGAATTACATTTATTATTAGTGAATAATCTCGAAATTAAAACGATAAAAATAGAAATAACAAGATACTTATCTGAATTTGATGAAAATTGATTTTGTGGTAAAAAAAAATCAAGTCTTGCATATCAGTCATCATCATGTTCACACTTCATCTTTGTTTTTCTTCCAAAATAATACTTTTTGGAGAAAAAAATTCATTTTTTTCTTCTCAAAAATCAAATTTTCAACCTTCAATATTCCCAAGATAAGTGTTGCATGTAAGAAATTCCCATTGATCTACTACATAATCACACTTTTATATGTGATTATCAAAAAATTTCGCAAAAAATATTTCGTTCCATGAAAAATTTGTAATTGAAAATTTCGAACCGAACTTTTTTTTTTTGGAGAAGTGGAGTTGCATTTTATTTGGATTTGGAGTGAGGAAAATGAGATAGAGAGAGAGAGAAGATAATAGAGAGAGGGAAAGAAAATGAAAACGAAAGAAAATGAGAATTGGGAGAATGAAATAATTTCAATTGAAAAAGCTTCATGAGTTATATTATAATGTAGAGAGAGAGAGAATGAAAATGAGAGAATATGAAAGAGTTTGAGAGTGAGAAAGAGTTTAGAATATGAAAGAGTTTTTATTTGCTTTTATTTTGACTTTTAGAAACTGTTGAATAGAAATAGAAGATACATATAAAAAGAGGTTATGAAATTGAGTTTATAAAAGATATTGATAAAATAAGATATTAGGTGTTGATATAAATTTATGTTCAAATTTATGAATTTTAGTTGATATAAAGTTGAAAATAATTTGAGGTAATATAAATTTTATGAAAGTTTATACAAAGTGAATGCAAGAAAATTTATAATATAAATATATATCAGATTGTTCTATGAGTTGATATAATATATTAGTAATAAAATATTGGTAACTATTTTATTTTACCTAATACAAGTAATTTTTTGACACTAATTTTTATAATAGGTTTTAAAAGTGGTTAAATTTTTCTCATAGTAACTATGTGATGTAATTAGTTTGTTATATTTTTTATATACTTTTTTAAAATTGATTCCAAAATCTTATAATGTTTTGCGATTACATTGAGAGAATAAGAAATGAATATATGATTTGGTTGCCAAAATAATTATGCTAAATGTAGTCCACTTTTAATTTTATTCATTAATGTATACTATCTCTTTATTGTTAAACAAGTTTAATATATAATTTATTATATATTTGTATTATAGGTGGAGAAAATATCCGCATTAATACAGCCTTACCACCACAAAATAGTATTGTGAACTCCATTCATAGGACACCTTGCCGGACGTATTCAACGGTAAAACCATAGTTTTTTAGTATTATTTGTGTATGTAATTAGTGAATCATAAAAAATTTACAATACATTGTTATTGAATTAATGAAATGCAATTGATTATTAAAACAGGCATATGATACTCAATATAGTTCCTAATCAATCTGCACGTATTGCTCGGGAAAAAGAAGGTGTATATTGAAAGATAAGCGTGAAGGTCGTTTTTCTTCTCAGGAGAGATGAAAGAAAATCAAACTCCGTTAAGTTGTGCCAGGCTATAATAGCCATTGTAATACCTTATATTTTCATATTTTAATTCATACGCTTTGATTTATTACTCCATATTATTGGATTATAAATTAATATAAAATTACATTTTCATTGTTAGCTTATTAATTAAATAATCGATTTGTTTTTTTTATAATAGTACCTATGATAGTCGTCAGCTTCATAATGAATCGCACGTATTGCTCGGAAAAGAAGGCTTGTATGAAACAGAAACGTGAAGGTGGTGTTCCTTCTCCAGGAGGATATTAAAGGAAATGAGACTCCCTTTTAAGTTGTGTTATTAATAGTACCCAATGTAATACAATTACAAGTTTACCATTATTAAAATTCATAATTTTTACTTGCTTACTTTAAGGTTATTTATTCTAATTTGTTATATTTTCATTTTCAAGTTTGCACACCAACAACATTACAACCGGATATCAATTCAAGAAGTAAGAAAACACAAATACTAATAAGTAATACATCAATGATTAGCTATTTTTCAAAAAGTTTTGATTTCACTTATTCAGTAACCAATAAGAATTAATTATGGTGTCGTCTGTTTCTAGGTCCAAGCTACAAGTTAACTCCATTGAACTACTCCAAATTCATCATCGAACTATGATGAAGTGAATATAACACGGACCTTAGTAACATTGCAAAATGGTCGTAATGTTGATCAAATTGCATCGTGGAGTTTATTATAATAAATTTATACGTCAATTCCATTTATGTGCTTTTAAGTTTGTGTAGGCTTCCCGAAGGTCAAAAAGACGGACGGAATTCAAGCATAAATTTAATCAATATAAACTTTGGTGACTTAATCATTGAAAGACAAAGCTTACAAAAGGGTAGATTGTCGGATCTACTCCATATCAAAAATAATGGTGCCGGAGGGGATGAATACTTTAAATTGACTTTTAGATGGTTGGTTTTTTGGTTAATGCAGTATTTGTTTTTGTAGTTGTTCATTGTGATAATCAAGTCACACCTACATCTTCAAATATTGCAAATGATCATTGTACTTCTTAATAGTAATATTTCAGACTAACCGTGTGTGTATTGCTACAATAAATTATAAATTACTTCCATCAAGATTTCGGCAAAATTATCCAAACCATC
>CANSZD010000723.1:0-142607 GCA_947648045.1 Beta corolliflora | reverse complement strand
TTTTTGTTTGACTTCATTTGACTTTAAATTTGATTCAATTAACTTTGTTGAATGCATTTGAGATTTATTTGATTCAATTAGCTTTGTTGAATGCATTTGAGATTTATTTGATTCAATTAGCTTTATTTGACTTCATTTGACTTTCATTTGATTTAATTAGCTTTGTTTGACTTCATTTGACTTTAATTTGATTCAATTAGCTTTGTTGAATGCATTTGAGTTTCATTTGACTCAATTAGCTTTCTTGAATGCATTTGCGTTTCATTTTCTTCAATAAGTTTTTTTGACTTCATTTGACTTTAATTTGATTCAATTAGCTTTGTTGAATGCATTTGAGATTTATTTGATTCAATTAGCTTTGTTGGATGCATTTAAGTTTCATTTGATTCAATTAGCTTTGTTGAATGCATTTGAGTTTATTTGATTCAATTAGCTTTGTTGAATGCATTTGAATTTAATTTGATTTAATTAGCTTTGTTGAATGCATTTTGAGTTTCATTTGATTCAATTAGCTTTGTTGAATGCATTTGAGTTTCATTTGATTCAATTAGCTTTCTTCGAATGCATTTGAGTTTCATTTTCTTCAATAAGTTTTGTTTGACTTCATTTGACTTTAATTTGATTCAATTAGCTTTGTTGAATGCATTTGAGATTTATTTGATTCAATTAGCTTTGTTGAATTCATTTGAGATTTATTTGATTCAATTAGCTTTATTTGACTTCATTTGACTTTCATTTGATTCAATTAGCTTTGTTTGACTTCATTTGACTTTAATTTGATTCAATTAGCTTTGTTGAATGCATTTGAGATTTATTTGATTCAATTAGCTTTGTTGAATGCATTTGAGTTTCATTTGATTCAATTAGCTTTGTTGAATGCATTTGAGATTATTTGATTCAATTAGCTTTGTTGAATGCATTTGACTTTGATTTGATTCAATTAGCTTTGTTGAATGCATTTGAGTTTCATTTGATTCAATTAGCTTTGTTCAATGAATTTGAGTTTCATTTGATTCTATTAGCTTTGTTGAATGCATTTGAGTTTCATTTGATTTTATTAGCTTTGTTTGACTTCATTTGACTTTAATTTGATTCAATTATCTTTGTTGAATGCATTTGAGTTTCATTTGATTCGATTAGTGATCTTGAATGCATTTAAGTTTCATTTTCTTCAATAAGTTGTGTTTGACTTCATTTGACTTTAATTAGCTTTGTTCAGCCTTTGTTGAATGCATTTGAGTTTCATTTGATTCAATTAGCTTTGTTGAATGCATTTGAGTTTCATTTCATTCAATTAGCTTTGTTGAATGCATTTGAATTTTCTTTGATTCAATTAGCTTTGTTGAATGCATTTGAGTTTTATTTGATTCAATTAGCTTTCTTTGACTTCATTTGACTTTCATTTGATTCAATTAGCTTTATTTGACTTCATTTGACTTTAATTTGATTCCATTAGCTTTGTTGAATGCTTTTTGAGTTTCATTTGACTCAATTAGCTTTCTTGAATGCATTTGCGTTTCATTTTCTTCAATAAGTTTTTTTGACTTCATTTGAGTTTATTTGATTCAATTAGCTTTGTTGAATGCATTTGACTTTAATTTGATTCAATTAGCTTTGTTGAATGCATTTGAGTTTCATTTGATTCATTTAGCTTTGTTGAAAGCATTTGAGTTTATTTGATTCAATTAGCTTTGTTGAATGCATTTGACTTTAATTAGATTCAATTAGCTTTGTTGAATTCATTTGAGTTTCATTTGATTCAATTAGCTTTGTTGAATGCATTTGAGTTTCATTTGATTCAATTAGCTTTATTTGACTTCATTTGACTTCATTTGACTTCATTTGACTTTCATTTGTTTACTTCATTTGACTTCATTTGACTTTAATTTGATTCAATTAGCTTTGTTGAATGCATTTGAGATTAATTTGATTCAATTAGCTTTGTTGAATGCATTTGAGATTTATTTTATTCAATTAGCTTTATTTGACTTCATTTAACTTTCATTTGATTCAATTAGCTTTGTTTGACTTCATTTGACTTTAATTTGATTCAATTAGCTTTGTTGAATGCATATTAGTTTTATTTAATTCAATTAGCTTTGTTGAATGCATTTGACTTTAATTTGATTCAATTAGCTTTGTTGAATGCATTTGAGATTTATTTGATTCAATTAGCTTTGTTGAATGCATTTGTGATTTATTTGATTCAATTAGCTTTATTTGACTTCATTTAACTTTTCATTTGATTCAATTAAGTTTTTTTGACTTCATTTGACTTTAATTTGATTCAATTAGCTTTGTTGAATGCATTTGAGATTTAATTGATTCAATTAGCTTTGTTGAATGCATTTTAGATTTATTTGATTCAATTAGCTTTATTTGACTTCATTTGACTTTCATTTGATTCAATTAGCTTTGTTTGACTTCATTTGACTTTAATTTGATTCAATTAGCTTTGTTTAATGCATATTAGTTTTATTTAATTCAATTAGCCTTGTTGAATGCATTTGAGTTTCATTTCATTCAATTAGCTTTGTTGAATGGATTTGAATTTTCTTTGATTCAATTAGCTTTGTTGAATGCATTTGAGTTTTATTTGATTCAATTAGCTTTCTTTGAATTCATTTGACTTTCATTTGACTCAATTAGCTTTGTTTGACTTCATTTGACTTTAATTTGATTCAATTAGCTTTGTTGAATGCATTTGAGTTTCATTTGACTCAATTAGCTTTCTTGAATGCATTTGCGTTTCATTTTCTTCAATAAGTTTTTTTGACTTCATTTGACTTTAATTTGATTCAATTAGCTTTGTAGAATGCATTTGAGATTTATTTGATTCAATTAGCTTTGTTGAATGCATTTGAGTTTCATTTGATTCAATTAGCTTTGTTGAATGCATTTGAGTTTATTTGATTCAATTAGCTTTGTTGAAAGCATTTGACTTTAATTTGATTCAATTAGCTTTGTTGAATGCATTTGAGTTTCATTTGATTAAATTAGCTTTGTTGAATGCATTTGAGTTTCATTTGATTCAATTAGCTTTCTTTGAATGCATTTGAGTTTCATTTTCTTCAATAAGTTTTGTTTGACTTCATTTGACTTTAATTTGATTCAATTAACTTTGTTGAATGCATTTGAGATTTATTTGATTCAATTAGCTTTGTTGAATGCATTTGAGTTTCATTCGATAAAATTAGCTTTATTGACTTCATTTGACTTTCATTTGATTCAATTAGCTTTGTTTGACTTCATTTCACTTTAATTTGATTCAATTAGCTTTGTTGAATGCATTTGAGTTTCATTTGACTCAATTAGCTTTCTTGAATGCATTTGCGTTTCATTTTCTTCAATAAGTTTTTTTGACTTCATTTGACTTTAATTTGATTCAATTAGCTTTGTTGAATGCATTTGAGATTTATTTGATTCAATTAGCTTTGTTGAATGCATTTAAGTTTCATTTGATTCAATTAGCTTTGTTGAATGCATTTGAGTTTATTTGATTCAATTAGCTTTGTTGAATGCATTTGAATTTAATTTGATTCAATTAGCTTTGTTGAATGCATTTGAGTTTCATTTGATTCAATTAGCTTTGTTGAATGCATTTGAGTTTCATTTTCTTCAATAAGTTTTGTTTGACTTCATTTGACTTTAATTTGATTCAATTAGCTTTGTTGAATGCATTTGAGATTTATTTGATTCAATTAGCTTTGTTGAATGCATTTGAGATTTATTTGATTCAATTAGCTTTATTTGACTTCATTTGACTTTCATTTGATTCAATTAGCTTTGTTTGACTTCATTTGACTTTAATTTGATTCAATTAGCTTTGTTGAATGCATTTGAGATTTATTTGATTCAATTAGCTTTGTTGAATGCATTTGAGTTTCATTTGATTCAATTAGCTTTGTTGAATGCATTTGAGTTTATTTGATTCAATTAGCTTTGTTGAATGCATTTGACTTTAATTTGATTCAATTAGCTTTGTTGAATGCATTTGAGTTTCATTTGATTCAATTAGCTTTGTTCGAATGAATTTGAGTTTCATTTGATTCTATTAGCTTTGTTGAATGCATTTGAGTTTCATTTGATTTTATTAGCTTTGTTTGACTTCATTTGACTTTAATTTGATTCAATTATCTTTGTTGAATGCATTTGAGTTTCATTTGATTCAATTAGCTTTGTTTGAATGCATTTAAGTTTCATTTTCTTCAATAAGTTGTGTTTGACTTCATTTGACTTTAATTAGATTTGTTTAGCTTTGTTGAATGCATTTGAGTTTCATTTGATTCAATTAGCTTTGTTGAATGCATTTGAGTTTCATTTCATTCAATTAGCTTTGTTGAATGCATTTGAATTTTCTTTTGATTCAATTAGCTTTGTTGAATGCATTTGAGTTTTATTTGATTCAATTAGCTTTCTTTGACTTCATTTGACTTTCATTTGATTCAATTAGCTTTATTTGACTTCATTTGACTTTAATTTGATTCCATTAGCTTTGTTGAATGCTTTTGAGTTTCATTTGACTCAATTAGCTTTACTGAATGCATTTGCGTTTCATTTTCTTCAATAAGTTTTTTTGACTTCATTTGAGTTTATTTGATTCAATTAGCTTTGTTGAATGCATTTGACTTTAATTTGATTCAATTAGCTTTGTTGAATGCATTTGAGTTTCATTTGATTCATTTAGCTTTGTTGAAAGCATTTGAGTTTATTTGATTCAATTAGCTTTGTTGAATGCATTTGACTTTAATTAGATTCAATTAGCTTTGTTGAATTCATTTGAGTTTCATTTGATTCAATTAGCTTTGTTGAATGCATTTGAGTTTCATTTGATTCAATTAGCTTTATTTGACTTCATTTGACTTCATTTGACTTCATTTGACTTTCATTTGACTTCATTTGACTTCATTTGACTTTAATTTGATTCAATTAGCTTTGTTGAATGCATTTGAGATTTATTTGATTCAATTAGCTTTGTTGAATGCATTTGAGATTTATTTGATTCAATTAGCTTTATTTGACTTCATTTAACTTTCATTTGATTCAATTAGCTTTGTTTGACTTCATTTGACTTTAATTTGATTCAATTAGCTTTGTTGAATGCATATTAGTTTTATTTAATTCAATTAGCTTTGTTGAATGCATTTGAGTTTCATTTCATTCAATTAGCTTTGTTGAATGCATTTGAATTTTCTTTGATTCAATTAGCTTTGTTGAATGCATTTGAGTTTTATTTGATTCAATTAGCTTTCTTTGACTTCATTTGACTTTCATTTGACTCAATTAGCTTTGTTTGACTTCATTTGACTTTAATTTGATTCAATTAGCTTTGTTGAATGCATTTGAGTTTCATTTGACTCAATTAGCTTTACTGAATGCATTTGCGTTTCATTTTCTTCAATAAGTTTTTTGACTTCATTTGACTTTAATTTGATTCAATTAGCTTTGTTGAATGCATTTGAGATTTATTTGATTCAATTAGCTTTGTTGAATGCATTTGAGTTTCATTTGATTCAATTAGCTTTGTTGAATGCATTTGAGTTTATTTGATTCAATTAGCTTTGTTGAATGCATTTGACTTTAATTTGATTCAATTAGCTTTGTTGAATGCATTTGAGTTTCATTTGATTCAATTAGCTTTGGTGAATGCATTTGAGTTTCATTTGATTCAATTAGCTTTCTTGAATGCATTTGAGTTTCATTTTCTTCAATAAGTTTTGTTTGACTTCATTTGACTTTAATTTGATTCAATTAGCTTTGTTGAATGCATTTGAGATTTATTTGATTCAATTATCTTTGTTGAATGCATTTGAGATTTATTTGATTCAATTAGCTTTATTTGACTTCATTTGACTTTCATTTGATTCAATTAGCTTTGTTTGACTTCATTTGACTTTAATTTGATTCAATTAGCTTTGTTGAATGCATTTGAGATTTATTTGATTCAATTAGCTTTGTTGAATGCATATTAGTTTTATTTGATTCAATTAGCTTTGTTCAATGCAGTTGAGTTTATTTGATTCAATTAGCTTTGTTGAATGCATTTGACTTTAATTTGATTCAATTAGCTTTGTTGAATGCATTTGAGTTTCATTTGATTCAATTAGCTTTGTTGAATGCATTTGAGTTTCATTTGATTCAATTAGCTTTATTTGAATGCATTTGAGTTTCATTTTCTTCAATAAGTTTTGTTTGACTTCATTTGACTTTAATTTGATTCAATTAGCTTTGTTGAATGCATTTGAGATTTATTTGATTCAATTAGCTTTGTTGAATGCATTTGAGATTTATTTGATTCAATTAGCTTTATTTGACTTCATTTGACTTTCATTTGATTCAATTAGCTTTGTTTGACTTCATTTGACTTTAATTTGATTCAATTAGCTTTGTTGAATGCATTTGAGATTTATTTGATTCAATTAGCTTTGTTTGACTTCATTTGACTTTAATTTGATTCAATTAGCTTTGTTGAATGCATTTTAGTTTTATTTGATTCAATTAGCTTTGTTGAATGCATTTGAGTTTCATTTCATTCAATTAGCTTTGTTGAATGCATTTGAATTTTCTTTGATTCAATTAGCTTTGTTGAATGCATTTGAGTTTTATTTGATTCAATTAGCTTTCTTTGACTTCATTTGACTTTCATTTGACTCAATTAGCTTTGTTTGACTTCATTTGACTTTAATTTGATTCAATTAGCTTTGTTGAATGCATTTGAGTTTCATTTGACTCAATTAGCTTTCTTGAATGCATTTGCGTTTCATTTTCTTCAATAAGTTTTTTTGACTTCATTTGACTTTAATTTGATTCAATTAGCTTTGTTGAATGCATTTGAGATTTATTTGATTCAATTAGCTTTGTTGAATGCATTTGAGTTTCATTTGATTCAATTAGCTTTGTTGAATGCATTTGAGTTTATTTGATTCAATTAGCTTTGTTGAATGCATTTGACTTTAATTTGATTCAATTAGCTTTGTTGAATGCATTTGAGTTTCATTTGATTCAATTAGCTTTGGTGAATGCATTTGAGTTTCATTTGATTCAATTAGCTTTCTTGAATGCATTTGAGTTTCATTTTATTCAATAAGTTTTGTTTGACTTCATTTGACTTTAATTTGATTCAATTAGCTTTGTTGAATGCATTTGAGATTTATTTGATTCAATTATCTTTGTTGAATGCATTTGAGATTTATTTGATTCAATTAGCTTTATTTGACTTCATTTGACTTTCATTTGATTCAATTAGCTTTGTTTGACTTCATTTGACTTTAATTTGATTCAATTAGCTTTGTTGAATGCATTTGAGATTTATTTGATTCAATTAGCTTTGTTGAATGCATTTGAGTTTCATTTGATTCAATTAGCTTTGTTCAATGCATTTGAGTTTATTTGATTCAATTAGCTTTGTTGAATGCATTTGACTTTAATTTGATTCAATTAGCTTTGTTGAATGCATTTGAGTTTCATTTGATTCAATTAGCTTTGTTGAATGCATTTGAGTTTCATTTGATTCAATTAGCTTTACTGAATGCATTTGAGTTTCATTTTCTTCAATAAGTTTTGTTTGACTTCATTTGACTTTAATTTGATTCAATTAGCTTTGTTGAATGCATTTGAGATTTATTTGATTCAATTAGCTTTGTTGAATGCATTTGATATTTTTTGATTCAATTAGCTTTATTTGACTTCATTTGACTTTCATTTGATTCAATTAGCTTTGTTTGACTTCATTTGACTTTAATTTGATTCAATTAGCTTTGTTGAATGCATTTGAGATTTATTTGATTCAATTAGCTTTGTTGAATGCATTTGAGTTTCATTTGATTCAATTAGCTTTGTTGAATGCATTTGAGTTTATTTGATTCAATTAGCTTTGTTGAATGCATTTGACTATAATTTGACTTCATTTGACTTCATTTGATTTCATTTGACTTCATTTGACTTCATTTGACTTTAATTTGACTCAATTAGCTTTGTTGAATGCATTTGAGATTTATTTGATTCAATTAGCTTTGTTGAATGCATTTGAGATTTATTTGATTCAATTAGCTTTATTTGACTTCATTTGACTTTAATTTGATTCAATTAGCTTTGTTGAATGCATATTAGTTTTATTTGATTCAATTAGCTTTGTTGAAATTGATTTTCATTTCATTCAATTAGCTTTGTTGAATGCATTTGAATTTTCTTTGATTCAATTAGCTTTGTTGAATGCATTTGAGTTTTATTTGATTCAATTAGCTTTCTTTGACTTCATTTGACTTTCATTTGATTCAATTAGCTTTGTTTGACTTCATTTGACTTTAATTTGATTCCATTAGTTTGTTGAATGCATTTGAGTTTCATTTGACTCAATTAGCTTTATTGAATGCATTTGCGTTTCATTTTCTTCAATAAGTTTTTTTGACTTCATTTGACTTTAATTTGATTCAATTAGCTTTGTTGAATGCATTTGAGATTTATTTGATTCAATTATCTTTGTTGAATGCATTTAAGTTTCATTTGATTCAATTAGCTTTGTTGAATGCATTTGAGTTTATTTGATTCAATCAGCTTTGTTGAATGCATTTGACTTTAATTTGATTCAATTAGCTTTGTTGAATGCATTTGAGTTTCATTTGATTCAATTAGCTTTACTGAATGCATTTGAGTTTCATTTTCTTCAATAAGTTTTGTTTGACTTCATTTGACTTTAATTTGATTCAATTAGCTTTGTTGAATGCATTTGAGATTTATTTGATTCAATTAGCTTTGTTGAATGCATTTGAGATTTATTTGATTCAATTAGCTTTATTTGACTTTCATTTGATTCAATTAACTTTGTTTGACTTCATTTGACTTTAATTTGATTCAATTAGCTTTGTTGAATGCATTTGAGATTTATTTGATTCAATTAGCTTTGTTGAATGCATTTGAGATTTATTTGATTCAATTAGCTTTATTTGACTTCATTTGACTTTCATTTGATTCAATTAACTTTGTTTGACTTCATTTGACTTTAATTTGATTCAATTAGCTTTGTTGAATGCATTTGAGTTTCATTTGATTCAATTAGCTTTGTTGAATGCATTTGAGTTTCATTTGATTCAATTAGCTTTACTGAATGCATTTGAGTTTCATTTTCTTCAATAAGTTTTGTTTGACTTCATTTGACTTTAATTTGATTCAATTAGCTTTGTTGAATGCATTTGAGATTTATTTGATTCAATTAGCTTTGTTGAATGCATTTGACTTTAATTTGATTCAATTAGCTTTGTTGAATTCATTTGAGTTTCATTTGATTCAATTAGCTTTGTTGAATGCATTTGAGTTTCATTTGATTCAATTAGCTTTATTTGACTTCATTTGACTTCATTTGACTTCATTTGACTTTCATTTGACTTCATTTGACTTCATTTGACTTTAATTTGATTCAATTAGCTTTGTTGAATGCATTTGAGATTTATTTGATTCAATTAGCTTTGTTGAATGCATTTGAGTTTCATTTGATTCAATTAGCTTTGTTGAATGCATTTGAGTTTCATTTGATTCAATTAGCTTTGTTGAAAGCATTTGAGTTTATTTGATTCAATTAGCTTTGTTGAATGCATTTGACTTTAATTTGATTCAATTAGCTTTGTTGAATTCATTTGAGTTTCATTTGATTCAATTAGCTTTGTTGAATGCATTTGAGTTTCATTTGATTCAATTAGCTTTATTTGACTTCATTTGACTTCATTTGACTTCATTTGACTTTCATTTGACTTCATTTGACTTCATTTGACTTTAATTTGATTCAATTAGCTTTGTTGAATGCATTTGAGATTTATTTGATTCAATTAGCTTTGTTGAATGCATTTGAGATTTATTTGATTCAAATAGCTTTATTTGACTACATTTAACTTTCATTTGATTCAATTAAGTTTTTTTGACTTCATTTGACTTTAATATGATTCAATTAGCTTTGTTGAATGCATTTGAGATTTAATTGATTCAATTAGCTTTGTTGAATGCATTTTAGATTTATTTGATTCAATTAGCTTTATTTGACTTCATTTGACTTTCATTTGATTCAATTAGCTTTGTTTGACTTCATTTGACTTTAATTTGATTCAATTAGCTTTGTTGAATGCATATTAGTTTTATTTAATTCAATTAGCTTTGTTGAATGCATTTGAGTTTCATTTCATTCAATTAGCTTTGTTGAATGGATTTGAATTTTCTTTGATTCAATTAGCTTTGTTGAATGCATTTGAGTTTTATTTGATTCAATTAGCTTTCTTTGACTTCATTTGACTTTCATTTGACTCAATTAGCTTTCTTTGACTTCATTTGACTTTAATTTGATTCAATTTGCTTTGTTGAATGCATTTGAGTTTCATTTGACTCAATTAGCTTTACTGAATGCATTTGCGTTTCATTTTCTTCAATAAGTTTTTTTGACTTCATTTGACTTTAATTTGATTCAATTAGCTTTGTTGAATGCATTTGAGATTTATTTGATTCAATTATCTTTGTTGAATGCATTTAAGTTTCATTTGATTCAATTAGCTTTGTTGAATGCATTTGAGTTTATTTGATTCAATCAGCTTTGTTGAATGCATTTGACTTTAATTTGATTCAATTAGCTTTGTTGAATGCATTTGAGTTTCATTTGATTCAATTAGCTTTACTGAATGCATTTGAGTTTCATTTTCTTCAATAAGTTTTGTTTGACTTCATTTGACTTTAATTTGATTCAATTAGCTTTGTTGAATGCATTTGAGATTTATTTGATTCAATTAGCTTTGTTGAATGCATTTGAGATTTATTTGATTCAATTAGCTTTATTTGACTTTATTTGACTTTCATTTGATTCAATTAACTTTGTTTGACTTCATTTGACTTTAATTTGATTCAATTAGCTTTGTTGAATGCATTTGAGATTTATTTGATTCAATTAGCTTTGTTGAAAGCATTTGAGATTTATTTCATTCAATTAGCTTTATTTGACTTCATTTGACTTTCATTTGATTCAATTATCTTTGTTTGACTTCATTTGACTTTAATTTGATTCAATTAGCTTTGTTGAATGCATTTGAGATTTATTTGATTCAATTAGCTTTGTTGAATGCATTTGAGTTTCATTTGATTCAATTAGCTTTGTTGAATGCATTTGAGTTTATTTTGATTCAATTAGCTTTGTTGAATGCATTTGAGTTTCATTTGATTCAATTAGCTTTGTTGAATGCATTTGAGTTTCATTTGATTCAATTAGCTTTGTTGAATGCATTTGAGTTTTATTTGATTCAATTAGCTTTCTTTGACTTCATTTGACTTTCATTTGACTCAATTAGCTTTCTTTGACTTCATTTGACTTTAATTTGATTCAATTTGCTTTGTTGAATGCATTTGAGTTTCATTTGACTCAATTAGCTTTACTGAATGCATTTGCGTTTCATTTTCTTCAATAAGTTTTTTTGACTTCATTTGACTTTAATTTGATTCAATTAGCTTTGTTGAATGCATATTAGTTTTATTTAATTCAATTAGCTTTGTTGAATGCATTTGAGTTTCATTTCATTCAATTAGCTTTGTTGAATGGATTTGAATTTTCTTTGATTCAATTAGCTTTGTTGAATGCATTTGAGTTTTATTTGTGATACGAAATGAGACTCCTCTCACGTGTGTTTAGGAGACCCACTAACAGCGGAAACAAACGAACTATTGATATATACTTTTAGTCGAAAGAATCACTCTTAAAACTAAAAGAATTGTGTTTACTTAAGCTTGATAAGCTTCACTCACTTACTTCCACTTAAGGGTTCTAAATCTGATTAGAGGCTTTACTCACCTAGAAACTGATTTAGGAGGGTTTTGAGAGTAATTCAATTAGCTTCACTCACTAATTATCCTAACTCTCTCTTAGGTTAAGCTTTACTCACTTAACTCAAGGATTTCAAGATTAAGATCACTTCTTAATCACAAGAGGAATTTTCGGATTTAGCTATCCAAATTTTCAATAAGCACAAAGCTCAATTTCAACATTCAAATCTTATTTTTCCATTGATGAACCACATTACATATATATAGCAAAGAGCTAAAAAGGCTTAACAAATCAATCCCAAAAGATCTAAGTACTTAAAAGATTAAACAAAGCAATAAACAACAAATATCTCTAATTCCAACCAAGGTGTAAGAGGAATAGTGTTGTTGTGTGTTTTGTTGACTAAAAGGGAAGGAGGGCCGGTTTTCCACACCCAAGTGGAAGGCTTCCCTTAGCTTGCAACACAAGCTCCACAAATATCTCCAAGAACCCCTTTCACACGTCCCTAGGGTGATTCGCATCCCCAAGTATGGTTCGTCCAATATTACAACTTAAACTAAACAAAATATACTCGGTTTTACAAAACCGCAAAACTGATCCAAAATTGACGTCTCAATTGAAAGGCTACTGCAACTTCGTTTCTTCATGAAATCTCACCAAATTTTGTAGGATGAAATTTCAAGATGTTAGTGAACCAATGCAATTGGAATCACTCGAAAATTCCAAGTAACTTGTTCGGAATCATCAAAATGATTCTACCGCGCCACAGACCAAACGTACAAAACAGTTTCTACTTAAAACAACTTCTAAACATAATTAGTGAAAGTAAAGCATGTTTAGAACTCAACTAACACTAAACTTGCTAATTAAGCCTAATTAATTATTACAAAAATGAGAGCATCAAAAAGCTAACTGATTTCACTTCATTCTCTCTTTCTTCAAAAAAACTTGTCCTCAAGTTTTGATCAAATCAAGGCACCAAGATCACTAACCAAGAAATCATCCATATTAATCGAATGATCATTAACAAGATTACCAACTGCAATAAGTCAAAGACCGAGCAAAGATTTAAGCGACCTTGAACAAACAACCCAATGTCTCGAAAATTTGAACCATTATGAACATAGACATTAACTAGTTCATGCAATAGTTTATGTTTCTTGAACAAATCAGATGGAAAACATGAGATAGGTAATCGTTCTTCAAAGATTGGAACCTCCAAGATCAAATCTTTATTGTCCAAATTTGAAAAAGATTTAGTCTTTTCTCCTTCTTCATCAAGAACAAATTCTGGAACCTTTTCTGTGGACTCGTCATCAACAAGAATTATATCTCTCGATGTTTCCTCATGTTTTTTTTCTTTTCGTTGTTCAATCAACAACTCAATCTCCTCTTTAGCCTTTTGAAATCTTTCTTCAAAAGTTGGTGGACGTCTAAGACCATCCATTACTTGTTTTGCCCTTTCAATTCTTTGATAGGCCTTTAAGAACTCAGGTGAAAAGCCACTCACATCCATAAATTTCAAATAGACAGAAAACTGCCCAGAAATTTTGCTTGTAAGTTTGTGTTCGAAAACCAAATAAAACAACTCAAAATTAAGTGAAATTTTTTTAGCATGTAGATATATGTGTTAGGAGCACTCTACAAAAATTTCACACGAAAATACCAAGCCAAGAAATTGCAGTTTTTATTTTAGCAAAACTGGTACAAAACGTCCGGTTTTAGACCAATCAACAAAAACGTGCTTAAATCAATATAAAAAAGTCTTGATAATTTCTCAAAATTTATAGGTGAAAATTAGACAGAAAAATAATCAGTTTCAAAAAAAAAAATTACCTCAAAATCCCTTGGAACAAAGGAGAAAAAGGCGTTCAAAGTATACCTTAGAAACTGACTGGTTTTCCAAGTTCCAGTTTTTAATGTTGAAAGTTTTGGATCACTGTGAACTCGTTACTACTCCAATGCTCACAAAATTTTGACACATGAAAGATTAGGATGTTAGCTTTCCAAAACAACAAAGAACACTGAAAAATACCCAGGGACGCGCTCTCACGCTCCGGTTGAATCGACTGGGCTCTGATAACACTTGATGCGAAATGAGACTCCTCTCACGTGTGTTTAGGAGACCCACTAACAGCGGAAACAAACGAACTATTGATATATACTTTTAGTCGAAAGAATCACTCTTAAAACTAAAAGAATTGTGTTTACTTAAGCTTGATAAGCTTCACTCACTTACTTCCACTTAAGGGTTCTAAATCTGATTAGAGGCTTTACTCACCTAGAAACTGATTTAGGAGGGTTTTGAGAGTAATTCAATTAGCTTCACTCACTAATTATCCTAACTCTCTCTTAGGTTAAGCTTTACTCACTTAACTCAAGGATTTCAAGATTAAGATCACTTCTTAATCACAAGAGGAATTTTCGGATTTAGCTATCCAAATTTTCAATAAGCACAAAGCTCAATTTCAACATTCAAATCTTATTTTTCCATTGATGAACCACATTACATATATATAGCAAAGAGCTAAAAAGGCTTAACAAATCAATCCCAAAAGATCTAAGTACTTAAAAGATTAAACAAAGCAATAAACAACAAATATCTCTAATTCCAACCAAGGTGTAAGAGGAATAGTGTTGTTGTGTGTTTTGTTGACTAAAAGGGAAGGAGGGCCGGTTTTCCACACCCAAGTGGAAGGCTTCCCTTAGCTTGCAACACAAGCTCCACAAATATCTCCAAGAACCCCTTTCACACGTCCCTAGGGTGATTCGCATCCCCAAGTATGGTTCGTCCAATATTACAACTTAAACTAAACAAAATATACTCGGTTTTACAAAACCGCAAAACTGATCCAAAATTGACGTCTCAATTGAAAGGCTACTGCAACTTCGTTTCTTCATGAAATCTCACCAAATTTTGTAGGATGAAATTTCAAGATGTTAGTGAACCAATGCAATTGGAATCACTCGAAAATTCCAAGTAACTTGTTCGGAATCATCAAAATGATTCTACCGCGCCACAGACCAAACGTACAAAACAGTTTCTACTTAAAACAACTTCTAAACATAATTAGTGAAAGTAAAGCATGTTTAGAACTCAACTAACACTAAACTTGCTAATTAAGCCTAATTAATTATTACAAAAATGAGAGCATCAAAAAGCTAACTGATTTCACTTCAATTTGATTCAATTAGCTTTCTTTGACTTCATTTGACTTTCATTTGACTCAATTAGCTTTCTTTGACTTCATTTGACTTTAATTTGATTCAATTTGCTTTGTTGAATGCATTTGAGTTTCATTTGACTCAATTAGCTTTACTGAATGCATTTGCGTTTCATTTTCTTCAATAAGTTTTTTTGACTTCATTTGACTTTAATTTGATTCAATTAGCTTTGTTGAATGCATTTGAGATTTATTTGATTCAATTATCTTTGTTGAATGCATTTAAGTTTCATTTGATTCAATTAGCTTTGTTGAATGCATTTGAGTTTATTTGATTCAATCAGCTTTGTTGAATGCATTTGACTTTAATTTGATTCAATTAGCTTTGTTGAATGCATTTGAGTTTCATTTGATTCAATTAGCTTTACTGAATGCATTTGAGTTTCATTTTCTTCAATAAGTTTTGTTTGACTTCATTTGACTTTAATTTGATTCAATTAGCTTTGTTGAATGCATTTGAGATTTATTTGATTCAATTAGCTTTGTTGAATGCATTTGAGATTTATTTGATTCAATTAGCTTTATTTGACTTTATTTGACTTTCATTTGATTCAATTAACTTTGTTTGACTTCATTTGACTTTAATTTGATTCAATTAGCTTTGTTGAATGCATTTGAGATTTATTTGATTCAATTAGCTTTGTTGAATGCATTTGAGATTTATTTGATTCAATTAGCTTTATTTGACTTTATTTGACTTTCATTTGATTCAATTAACTTTGTTTGACTTCATTTGACTTTAATTTGATTCAATTAGCTTTGTTGAATGCATTTGAGATTTATTTGATTCAATTAGCTTTGTTGAATGCATTTGAGATTTATTTCATTCAATTAACTTTATTTGACTTCATTTGACTTTCATTTGATTCAATTAACTTTGTTTGACTTCATTTGACTTTAATTTGATTCAATTAGCTTTGTTGAATGCATTTGAGATTTATTTGATTCAATTAGCTTTGTTGAATGCATTTGAGTTTCATTTGATTCAATTAGCTTTGTTGAAAGCATTTGAGTTTATTTGATTCAATTAGCTTTGTTGAATGCATTTGACTTTAATTTGATTCAATTAGCTTTGTTGAATTCATTTGAGTTTCATTTGATTCAATTAGCTTTGTTGAATTCATTTGAGTTTCATTTGATTCAATTAGCTTTATTTGACTTCATTTGACTTCATTTGACTTCATTTGACTTTCATTTGACTTCATTTGACTTCATTTGACTTTAATTTGATTCAATTAGCTTTGTTGAATGCATTTGAGATTTATTTGATTCAATTAGCTTTGTTGAATGCATTTGAGATTTATTTGATTCAATTAGCTTTATTTGACTACATTTAACTTTCATTTGATTCAATTAAGTTTTTTTGACTTCATTTGACTTTAATATGATTCAATTAGCTTTGTTGAATGCATTTGAGATTTAATTGATTCAATTAGCTTTGTTGAATGCATTTTAGATTTATTTGATTCAATTAGCTTTATTTGACTTCATTTGACTTTCATTTGATTCAATTAGCTTTGTTTGACTTCATTTGACTTTAATTTGATTCAATTAGCTTTGTTGAATGCATATTAGTTTTATTTAATTCAATTAGCTTTGTTGAATGCATTTGAGTTTCATTTCATTCAATTAGCTTTGTTGAATGGATTTGAATTTTCTTTGATTCAATTAGCTTTGTTGAATGCATTTGAGTTTTATTTGATTCAATTAGCTTTCTTTGAATTCATTTGACTTTCATTTGACTCAATTAGCTTTGTTTGACTTCATTTGACTTTAATTTGATTCAATTAGCTTTGTTGAATGCATTTGAGTTTCATTTGACTCAATTAGCTTTACTTGAATGCATTTGAGTTTCATTTTCTTCAATAAGTTTTGTTTGACTTCATTTGACTTTAATTTGATTCAATTAGCTTTGTTGAATGCATTTGAGATTTATTTGATTCAATTAGCTTTGTTGAATGCATTTGAGATTTATTTGATTCAATTAGCTTTATTTGACTTTATTTGACTTTCATTTGATTCAATTAACTTTGTTTGACTTCATTTGACTTTAATTTGATTCAATTAGCTTTGTTGAATGCATTTGAGATTTATTTGATTCAATTAGCTTTGTTGAATGCATTTGAGATTTATTTCATTCAATTAGCTTTATTTGACTTCATTTGACTTTCATTTGATTCAATTAACTTTGTTTGACTTCATTTGACTTTAATTTGATTCAATTAGCTTTGTTGAATGCATTTGAGATTTATTTGATTCAATTAGCTTTGTTGAATGCATTTCAGTTTCATTTGATTCAATTAGCTTTGTTGAATGCATTTGACTTTAATTTGATTCAATTAGCTTTGTTGAATGCATTTGAGTTTCATTTGATTCAATTAGCTTTGTTGAATGCATTTGAGTTTCATTTGATTCAATTAGCTTTACTGAATGCATTTGAGTTTCATTTTCTTCAATAAGTTTTGTTTGACTTCATTTGACTTTAATTTGATTCAATTAGCTTTGTTGAATGCTGATATGAATTTGAAGTCCGAAAATTCACAATGTATACCCTAGAATCTAAGTGACGTTTTTATGGTGTTTTATGACTGAAAATTAAGAAATAAGGAGTAAAACAAACAAAGATAGACTCTTGTTCCCTCGAGAACTAGAGGATCTCTCACCAACCTCGATTAGGAGATGCACACAAACCACGATTTGTATGTTCTTGGTACGACGACCAAATATTCAATGCAACAAGCACTCGAATTCTTTTCCTCAAAATCACTCAAATCTCTTTATTGATTTAGGCGCCTATTTATAAGGCTAAGAGAAGCAAGAAATCCTTGCCCTCCAAGACTCTACATCACACGCCCAACTAGTAGTATTTTAGGAAAGTTTCCCCTAAACCTAAGCCTAGAATCTAGCCTTATTTTAAGGAAACAAAAAGCTTTAAGGAAAGAGATGCAACACTTTCCTTAAATACAAAAAAACCACACGCCTAAAATTATCACTCATCCTTTCTTCATTTTCGGCCCCTAACTACTTTAACTAACTAATTAACTAACATAATAAAAATAACATATTTTTGGTTACATGAAAAACCTTTACTTTAAGAGTAAAGTAAAACCATGCAACAAACTAAGAAAGCAATTAAAGATAGCTTGGTGGAGTCATCCATGCATGCATCATACTCCCCTTCTTCAAAAGAAACTTGACCTCAAGTTTGATCATCAAAGTAATCCATGAAATCATCCAAATCAAGCGGACAACAATATACTCAACTAGCATGTTCATTAGATCAAGGCCATCCTTTGCTCCACGAAAATTTAATTTGTCCAAACTCCATGTCAACATTAGATGCAGATTATCTCTCCAAAAAGAAATAATTGTTATGACGTTTGGAACAATATCATCATCAACCTTAGGAGCCAGAGTAAAAGAAATATTAATAAGAGGCACAATTTCCTTTATGTCAACTTTAGGGATCACTTCTTCATCATTAGGAACTGTAAAAATCACATCTTCATCCTTTGAACAAGATAAAGTTTCCATCTTTTCTTCATCCTCAACAATAAAAAGTTGTTGTGAATCTTCTACCACTTTGTTCTTGCTAGAATCCAAATCGCTTTGAGTTCGAAAGTACCAACTTGCACACATAACGTAGACCTTCGGTTTGTTCCCGTGCTAATAGTTGTCTTTCTCGTGCTAATTGTATTTCTTCTTGTACTAGTTGTTTCAAGTATATCCAAACAATCACGAACCAATGAAACACCCATGGAAACATTAAAACAAGAATTTCCGGTTTTCGACGTTGTATAGTTGCGACGACCGAGAACTCGTTTCTTCTTCAAATCTAATGAAATTTTAACACACCAAAGTTCAAGATGTTAGCAATACACAGAAACAAAAATCATCAAAATCCATTAGCAAACGCACTGTCACGAGTCCCCGCAAGATACTGATGTCAAACGGATCCGGCAGAATGTTGACGCAAATCTTTTTGGTTACTGCAACTTCGTTACTAATCGGATTGGACTGAAATTTGGACACAAGGTATATTTACTTGTTAGCTTTCCAACGCAATAAACAAATCCGAATTCTGACCTAGCACGCGTCCTCACGCTCCGTTTTACCGGAGTAGCTCTGATACCAAATGATATGAATGCGGAAGCACAAATCAAAAAACAAAACTTAAACACTCAAATCTATATGATGGCAGGTTGTTTATGAACGGATTATTTTTGGTTTTTTTGTTAAAATGGACGAAAATAAAAGATACGCTCTATTGTTCCCTCGAGAACTAGAGGATCTCTCACCAACCTCGATTAGGAGATGCACACAAACCACGATTTGTATGTTCTTGGTACGACGACCAAATATTCAATGCAACAAGCACTCGAATTCTTTTCCTCAAAATCACTCAAATCTCTTTATTGATTTAGGCGCCTATTTATAAGGCTAAGAGAAGCAAGAAATCCTTGCCCTCCAAGACTCTACATCACACGCCCAACTAGTAGTATTTTAGGAAAGTTTCCCCTAAACCTAAGCCTAGAATCTAGCCTTATTTTAAGGAAACAAAAAGCTTTAAGGAAAGAGATGCAACACTTTCCTTAAATACAAAAAAACCACACGCCTAAAATTATCACTCATCCTTTCTTCATTTTCGGCCCCTAACTACTTTAACTAACTAATTAACTAACATAATAAAAATAACATATTTTTGGTTACATGAAAAACCTTTACTTTAAGAGTAAAGTAAAACCATGCAACAAACTAAGAAAGCAATTAAAGATAGCTTGGTGGAGTCATCCATGCATGCATCAAATGCATTTGAGATTTATTTGATTCAATTAGCTTTGTTGAATGCATTTGAGATTTATTTGATTCAATTAGCTTTATTTGACTTCATTTGACTTTCATTTGATTCAATTAACTTTGTTTGACTTCATTTGACTTTAATTTGATTCAATTAGCTTTGTTGAATGCATTTGAGATTTAATTGATTCAATTAGCTTTGTTGAATGCATTTGAGTTTCATTTGATTCAATTAGCTTTGTTGAAAGCATTTGAGTTTATTTGATTCAATTAGCTTTGTTGAATGCATTTGACTTTAATTTGATTCAATTAGCTTTGTTGAATGCATTTGAGTTTCATTTGATTCAATTAGCTTTGTTGAATGCATTTGAGTTTCATTTTATTCTATTAGCTTTGTTGAATTCATTTGAGTTTCATTTGACTCAATTAGCTTTGTTGAATACATTTGAGTTTCATTTGATTCTATTAGCTTTGTTTGACTTCATTTGACATTAATTTGATTCAATTAGCTTTGTTGAATGCATTTGAGTTTCATTTGATTCAGGTTAGTCAGATCTGAATGCATTTAAGTTTCATTTTCTTCAATAAGTTTTGTTTGACTTCATTTGACTTTAATTAGCTTTATTCAGCTTTGTTGAATGCATTTGAGATTTATTTGATTCAATTAGCTTTATTTGACTTCATTTGACTTTCATTTGATTCAATTAGCTTTGTTTGACTTCATTTGACTTTAATTTGATTCAATTAGCTTTGTTGAATGCATTTGAGTTTCATTTGACTCAATTAGCTTTACTGAATGCATTTACGTTTCATTTTCTTCAATAAGTTTTTTTGACTTCATTTGATACGGGAGAAAGTGATGCAAGTCTACTAGCTCTTGTACACAAGAATGTCAGCATTGATCTTGGCTCAATTGACTTACATGGAGGACTCTTCATGGGAATCACGAACAAAGTGGTAGCATGTTTGCTAACCAACTTAGGTGGCGTGTGATGCTGGCGTGTGATAATTGTGCATGCTTGATGGAGTTCTAGTTCTGTTAGGACTCAAACTATCTTTATTGCTTTATAGTTTATGTTTGATAGGAGTAGTGTGTGTTTAGAACTCTAAAGGATGTCCAACATACTAAACGAGTAGAAGTATGTGATGTTTAGGAGTTCTAGTTTGATTAGGATTATGACTTAGGGATTTGTCCTAAGCATAGTAGGAGTCGGTTTTGTTTTGCGTATAAATAGTTAGGATGTACGAATTCAATATACACGAGTGAATGAACTAAAGTTTGTGAGTTTTCTTAAAACTTAAGTGTGCAAACACAAACAACCCTTGATTGCTGGTGGCTTTGCCTTTACGCATCAAAACCCTTAGATTGTTCCTTGTGGTGGCTGTGCCTGTATCATTGAGCAACTAAGATCTATCTTGGTTATATTGTTCGAATACTTTCATAGAGAATACACGTTTTCCGCATATTATTTGATCTTCCTTAGATTAAATATATCATCCCTGCGAACGGGATATGCTAGTTTGTGGTATGAGAACTTGAAGGCTAAGAGACGAAAAGATGGCAAGCCTAGCCTACGTTCATGGGAGAAGTTACAAGCACGAATGAAGAAACGCTTCCTCCCTGCGGATTTCACACAAGATATGTTCCTAAAATTGCAAGCCTTTCGACAAAATAACCTAAGTGTCGAAGAATATGTTGCGGAATTTGAGAGGATCAATATGCTATGTGATGTGAATGAAAAGGCCGAGCACAAAATCGCCCGGTTTATAACCGGTTTAGACAAGAGGATTGCCAAGAAAGTGGATCTCCAGCCCTATTGGAGTTTTGAAGAGGTTGTTCAAGTGGCAATGAGGGCCGAAAAGTATGCCAAGGCTAAGAAGAATTCGAACTTTAAGCCTTTTGTGAAGAACTTTGATAAAACAAAGGGGGCAAGAAAGAGAGGAGGCTAGTGGTTCAAGCTCACACCCAAATTCGACAAATTCAAGGGTGATAAAGGAAAGAGTTCTACACCTATGGCTAATGAGGAGAGACGCATTTGTTTTAAATGCAAAGGTTATGGCCATATCTTGAAGGATTGCCCCAATAATAGGGTCATGACTTTGAGAGACATCCAAGAGATTGAAGAAGACTATGCCACGGGCAACATCGAAGAAGAGGAGTTTGAGGGCTCTCAAAATAAGGAGCATGAAGACGAGGATGATTATGGGGCTGATTCAGAAGAGGAACCAGTCCATGAAGGCATGCAACTCATTGTTCGCCGCACATTGCATACACAACCCGCCCCTTTAGACGACACTCAAAGGGATAAAATCTTTTTCACTCGCTGCTTAGTGAAACAAAGGGTATGTGATCTCATCATTGATAATGGTAGTTGTGCTAATGTAGTGTCTACCACCCTCATTGAAAAATTAAAGTGGCCTACATCTAATCATCCCCGCCCATATAAATTGAATTGGCTTAGTAATGACAATGGTATCAAAGTAACAAAACAAGCCTTAATCACGTTTGAAATTGGTAAGTTTAAGGATGATGTTTTGTGTGATGTTTGCAACATGGATGCTTGTCATATATTGTTGGGAAGACCATGGCAATATGACCGATTTGTGAAGTATGATGGACGTTCTAATGTATGTATTGCCACGGTGGGGGGAAAGAAGACGCCCTAAAACCTTTAACATCATCTCCTATATCTAAGGGGTCATTCTTGGTGAGTGCTAAGGAGATTGAGAGGGAGTTAGAAGGGGAAGGTACGGGTTTTGTGTTGGTTGCCAAGGAAGTTGAAGGGGGACAGCAAGGGTACGAGATACCTAAGGATTTAGAGCAAGTACTTGACGAGTACATGGACGTGTTCCCTCAAGACCTACCCCCAGGTTTACCCCCAATTCGCGGCATAGAACATCAGATTGACCTTGTTCCAGGGGCGTCACTTCCTAACAAAGCTGCTTATAGGTGCAATCCTCAGGAGACAAAAGAGTTACAACGACAAATTGAGGAGTTGATGGCTAGGGGTTATGTTAGAGAGAGTATGAGCCCATGTGCAGTCCCTGCTTTGTTGGTGCCTAAGAAAGATGGTACTTGGCGTATGTGCATTGATAGCCGGGCTGTAAACAACATTACTGTGAAGTATAGATTCCCCATTCCTAGATTGGATGACTTATTGGATGAGTTGCATGGTTCTACTATTTTCTCCAAAATTGATTTGAGGAGTGGTTATCATCAAATAAGAATGCGAGAAGGAGATGAGTGGAAGACCGCCTTTAAGACTAAGATGGGGTTATATGAGTGGCTTGTCATGCCATTTGGACTTACTAATGCACCTAGTACTTTCATGAGATTGATGAATGAGGTGTTGAAACCATTCTTAGGGAGGTGTGTGGTGGTTTATCTTGATGACATCCTTGTATATAGTAGGAGTGTAGTGGAGCATCTCACGCATCTTCGCGAGGTTTTTGAGGTGTTACGTGCACAAAAGCTATATGGGAAGTTAGAAAAGTGCTATTTTCTAGTTCCTAGTGTTACATTCTTGGGCTACATCGTTTCTAAAGATGGCGTTTCAGTTGATCCTTCGAAAGTTGAGGCAATAAAGAGTTGGCCTATTCCCACTACAATTTCGGAGGTACGTTCTTTTCATGGCTTGGCTTCTTTTTATAGAAGATTTGTGCGCAATTTTAGTAGTGTAGTAGCTCCTATGACTGAATGTATCAAGCAAGGAAAATTTGCATGGACTAAGGCAGCCCAACGTGCATTTGAGAGCATTAAGGACTTGTTGTGTAATACACCCATTCTAGCATTACCGGATTTTTCACAACCTTTTGAAGTAGAGTGTGATGCTAGTGGGGTTGGTATAGGGGCAGTCCTCATCCAAAAGAAACGTCCCATTGCATACTTTAGTGAGAAATTGGGTGGTGCTAAACTCAATTACTCTACATATGACAAAGAATTTTATGCAATTGTTCGTGCACTTGATCATTGGAGTCATTACCTTCGTCCAAGTCACTTTGTGCTTCATTCGGATCACGAGGCATTGAAGTATATACATGGGCAGCAAAAGCTAAATCCGAGACATGCTAAATGGGTTGAGTTTTTGCAATCTTTCAATTTCTCATCAAAATATAAAGAAGGCAAGGCCAATGTGGTGGCAGATGCTTTGTCTAGGCGCCATTCATTACTTGGGGTGTTGAGTACACGACTACTTGGGTTTGAATTGGTGAAGGAGTACTATAAGACGGATGAGAAATTTGGCGAGATTTTGGGGGCGTGTTCCAAGGGATCCTACGGCTCTTATGTGGTGCATGATGGTTTTCTTTTCAAGGGGGATCGTTTATGCATACCTTCTTGTTCTATTAGGGAGTTACTAGTGAGGGAAGCTCATGGGGGAGGACTTGCTGGTCACTTTGGTATGAACAAGACTTTGGCTATTCTTCAAGAGCATTTTTATTGGCCAAAGATGCAAGGAGATGTTCAAGGGGTTATCTCACGATGTGCTACGTGTCAAAAGTCCAAGAGTACTTTTCATCAAGGTATGTACACTCCTTTACCTGTTCCAATTTGTCCTTGGGATGATGTTGCTATGGATTTTATTGTGGGATTGCCTAGAACACAAAGGGGCAAGGATTCTATAATGGTTGTCATTGATAGATTTTCTAAAATGGCACATTTTATTGCTTGTCATAAAACGATGATGCTTCTAAGGTGGTCGATTTATATTGTAAGGAGATAATTCGTCTCCATGGTGTGCCTAAAACTATTGTGAGTGATAGGGATACTAAGTTTATGAGCTACTTTTGGAAGACTTTGTGGAAACTACTTGGCACTAAGCTATGTTTTAGCACGTCACATCACCCTCAAACTGATGGGCAAACCGAAGTCACCAATCGGACTTTGGGCGCTTTACTTAGAGGGCTTGTTAGCAAGAGTACCAAGGATTGGGATGTGAAGCTTGCCTATGCTGAATTTGCTTATAATAGGTCACCTACATATGCCACGAGGTGTTCTCCATTCGAGGTTGTGTATGGCGCAAACCCAAGGGTGCCTATTGATCTTATTCCTTTCCCTAATGATGAAGTCTATCACATTGATGCTAAGGAGAAGGCGCAAGCAATGCTCAAGCTTCATGCACAGGTGAAAGCTCGGATTGAAAAGGTGAATGCACGATATCAACGGTTGGCCAACAAGCATCGTACACCACATGTGTTCAAGGTTGGTGATTTGGTTTGGTTGCATCTAAGGAAGGAGCGGTTTCTGGCCTTCGAAAAAACAAGCTCATGCCACGTTCGATGGTCCCTTCAAGATTGTTGAGAAGGTCAATGACAATGCCTTCAAACTTGACTTGCCTGGTGACTATAACGTGAGTTCTACCATAAATGTGGGGGATTTGGCTCCTTATGTTCATGATGATGATATGGCTCAATTGAGGACAATTGTTTTCGAAGAAGAGGAGGATGATACGGGAGAAAGTGATGCAAATCTACTAGCTCTTGTACACAAGAATGTCAGCATTGATCTTGGCTCAATTGACTTACATGGAGGACTCTTCATGGGAATCACGAACAAAGTGGTAGCATGTTTGCTAACCAACTTAGGTGGCGTGTGATGTTGGCGTGTGATAATTGTGCATGCTTGATGGAGTTCTAGTTCTGTTAGGACTCAAACTATCTTTATTGCTTTATAGTTTATGTTTGATAGGAGTAGTGTGTGTTTAGAACTCTAAAGGATGTCCAACATACTAAACGAGTAGAAGTATGTGATGTTTAGGAGTTCTAGTTTGATTAGGATTATGACTTAGGGATTTGTCCTAAGCATAGTAGGAGTCGGTTTTGTTTTGCGTATAAATAGTTAGGATGTACGAATTCAATATACACGAGTGAATGAACTAAAGTTTGTGAGTTTTCTTAAAACTTAAGTGTGCAAACACAAACAATCTTGATTGCTTGGTGGCTTTGCCTTTACGCATCAAAACCCTTAGATTGTTCCTTGTGGTGGGCTTAGCCTGTATCATTGAGCAACTAAGTTCTATCTTGGTTATATTGTTCGAATACTTTCATAGAGAATACACGTTTTCCGCATATTATTTGATCTTCCTTAGATTAAATATATCATTCAATTAGCTTTGTTGAATGCATTTGAGTTTCATTTGATTCAATTAGCTTTGTTGAATGCATTTGAGTTTCATTTGATTCAATTAGCTTTGTTGAATGCATTTGAGTTTCATTTGATTCAATTAGCTTTGTTGAATGCATTTGAGTTTCATTTGATTCAATTAGCTTTGTTGAATGCATTTGAGTTTCTTTAGATTCAATTATATTAATAGCTTTGTTTGACTTCATTTGACTTTAATTTGATTCAATTAGCTTTGTTGAATGCATTTGAATTTAATTTGATTCAATTAGCTTTGTTGAATGCATTTGAGTTTCATTTGATTCAATTAGCTTTGTTGAATGCATTTGAGTTTCATTTGATTCAATTAGCTTTATTTGACTTCATTTGACTTTCATTTGATTCAATTAGCTTTGTTTGACTTCATTTGACTTTAATTTGATTCAATTAGCTTTGTTGAATGCATTTGAGTTTCATTTGATTCAATTAGCTTTGTTGAATGCATTTTAGTTTCATTTGATTCAATTAGCTTTGTTTGAATGCATTTGAGTTTCATTTGATTCAATTAGCTTTGTTTGAATGCATTTGACTTTCATTTGATTCAATTAGCTTTGTTTGAATGCATTTGAGTTTTATTTGATTCAATTAGCTTTGTTGAATGCATTTGAGTTTCATTTGATTCAATTAGCTTTGTTGAATGCATTTGAGTTTCATTTGATTCAATTAGCTTTGTTGAATGCATTTGAGTTTCATTTGATTCAATTAGCTTTGTTTGAATTCATTTGACTTTCATTTGATTCAATTAGCTTTGTTTGAATGCATTTGAATTTCATTTGATTCAATTAGCTTTGTTGAATGCATTTGAGTTTCATTTGACTTCAATTAGCTTTGTTGAATGCATTTGAGTTTCATTTGATTCAATTAGCTTTGTTTGACTTCATTTGACTTTAATTTGATTCAATTAGCTTTGTAGAATGCATTTGAGTTTTATTTGATTCAATTAGCTTTGTTGAATGCATTTGAGTTTCATTTGATTCAATTAGCTTTGTTTGAATGCATTTGAGTTTAATTTGATTCAATTAGCTTTGTTGAATGCATTTGAGTTTCATTTGATTCAATTAGCTTTGTTGAATGCATTTGAGTTTCATTTGATTCAATTAGCTTTGTTGAATGCATTTGAGTTTCATTTGATTCAATTAGCTTTTTGAATGCATTTGAGTTTCATTTGATTCAATAAGTTTTGTTTGACGTCATTTGACTTTAATTTGATTCAATTAGCTTTGTTGAATGCATTTGAGTTTTATTTGATTCAATTAGCTTTGTTGAATGCATTTGAGTTTCATTTGATTCAATTAGCTTTGTTTGACTTCATTTGACTTTCATTTGATTCAATTAGCTTTGTTTGACTTCATTTGACTTTAATTTGATTCAATTAGCTTTGTTGAATGCATTTGAGTTTCATTTGACTCAATTAGCTTTGTTGAATGCATTTGAGTTTCATTTGATTCAATTAGCTTTGTTGAATGCATTTGAGTTTCATTTGATTCAATTAGCTTTGTTGAATGCATTTGAGTTTCATTTGATTCAATTAGCTTTGTTGAATGCATTTTAGTTTCATTTGATTCAATTAGCTTTGTTGAATGCATTTGAGTTTCATTTGATTCAATTAGCTTTGTTGAATGCATTTGAATTTCATTTGATTCAATTAGCTTTGTTGAATGCATTTGAGTTTAATTTGATTCAATTAGCTTTGTTGAATGCATTTGAGTTTCATTTGATTCAATTAGCTTTGTTTGAATGCATTTGAGTTTCATTTGATTCAATTAGCTTTGTTTGACTTCATTTGACTTTAATTTGATTCAATTAGCTTTGTTGAATGCATTTGAGATTTCATTTGATTCAATTAGCTTTGTTGAATGCATTTGAGTTTCATTTGATTCAATTAGCTTTTGTTTGACGTCATTTGACTTTAATTTGATTCAATTAGCTTTGTTTGACTGCATTTGAGTTTCATTTGATTCAATTAGCTTTGTTGAATGCATTTGAGTTTCATTTGATTCAATTAGCTTTGTTGAATGCATTTGAGTTTCATTTGATTCAATTAGCTTTGTTGAATGCATTTGAGTTTCATTTGATTCAATTAGCTTTGTTGAATGCATTTGAGTTTCATTTGATTCAATTAGCTTTGTTTGACTTCATTTGACTTTCATTTGATTCAATTAGCTTTGTTGAATTGATATGAATTTGGAATCAAAATTCACAAACTTTAACCTAGTTTTAAGTGACGCTTTTTATGTTTTTATTATGAATGAATGCTGAAAATAAGAAATAAAAACAAGGATAGTACTCTTGATTCTCGCAGAATTAGAGGTCTCTTCCTAATCGCAATTAGAAGATGAATACAAGTCGCAACAAGTATTGTTTTGGTTAACAACCGAAATAAGCAACGCTCACAATTCTCAAAATCAGTCTACCTCTTTTTTAGGAGGATATGCACCTTTATTTATAGTAGAAGAGGCAAGAAAACCTTGCTCTCCAAGACTCTTACACCACCGTCCCACACTAAGGAAATTAGGAAAGTATCCTTCCTTAATTCTAGCCTAGAATCTAGGAAATTTTTAAGAAACAAAAAACTTAAGGAAAGATATGCAATACCTTCCTTAATTACACCAAAACACACGGCTACAATGCTCACCTTGCACGCCACTCTAGCTCTTCCCAACTTAAGGTAACTTTCCTAAAATACAACTCTTGACAACTAGACTCCAATGAACCAAATACTCTAAGATTTTCGGACATTATTACAACCAATATTTGAAATAACTAACTTAACTAACAATCATAAGACATATTTTTAGTTACATGTAAAACCTCTACTTTAGGAGTAAAGTAAAACCATGCAACATCCTAAGAAACGATTAAAGATAGTCCAACTTGCATCATGAATGCATTTGAGTTTCATTTGATTCAATTAGCTTTGTTGAATGCATTTGAGTTTCATTTGATTCAATTAGCTTTGTTGAATGCATTTGAAGTTTCATTTGATTCAATTAGCTTTGTTGAATGCATTTGAGTTTCATTTGATTCAATTAGCTTTGTTTGACTTCATTTTACTTTCATTTGATTCAATTAGCTTTGTTTGACTTCATTTTACTTTAATTTGATTCAATTAGATTTGTAGAATGCATTTGAATTTCATTTGACTCAATTAGCTTTGTTGAATACATTTGAGTTTCATTTGATTCAATTAGCTTTGTTGAATGCATTTGAGTTTCATTTGATTCAATTAGCTTTATTTGACTTCCTTTGACTTTCATTTGATTCAATTAGCATTGTTTGACTTCATTTTACTTGAATTTGATTCAATTAGCTTTCTTGAATGCATTTGAGTTTCATTTGATTCAATTAGCTTTGTTGAATGCATTTAAGTTTGATTTGATTCAATTAGCTTTCTTGAATGCATTTGAGTTTGATTTGATTCAATTAGCTTTTTGAATGCATTTCAGTTTCATTTGATTCAATAAGTTTTATTTGACGTCATTTGACTTTAATTTGATTCAATTAGCTTTGTTGAATGCATTCAAGTTTCATTTGATTCAATTAGCTTTGTTGAATGCATTTGAGTTTCATTTGATTCAATTAGCTTTGTTTGACTTCATTTTACTTTCATTTGATTCAACTAGCTTTGTTTGACTTCATTTTACTTTAATTTGATTCAATTAGCTTTGTAGAATGCATTTGAATTTCATTTGATTCAATTAGCTTTGTTGAATACATTTGAGTTTCATTTAATTCAATTAGCTTTGTTTGACTTCATTTTACTTTCATTTGATTCAACTAGCTTTGTTTGACTTCATTTTACTTTAATTTGATTCAATTAGCTTTGTAGAATGCATTTGAATTTCATTTGATTCAATTAGCTTTGTTGAATACATTTGAGTTTCATTTAATTCAATTAGCTTTGTTTGACTTCATTTTACTTGAATTTGATTCAATTAGCTTTCTTTAACGCATTTGAGTTTCATTTGATTCAATTAGCTTTGTTGAATGCATTTAAGTTTCATTTGATTCAATTAGATTTCTTGAATGCATTTGAGTTTGATTTGATTCAATTAGCTTTTTGAATGCATTTGAGTTTCATTTGATTCAATAAGTTTTGTTTGACGTCTTTTGACTTTAATTTGATTCAATTAGCTTTGTTGAATGCATTACAGTTTCATTTGATTCAATTAGCTTTCTTGAATGCATTTGAGTTTCATTTGATTCAATTAGCTTTGTTTGACTTCATTTTACTTTCATTTGATTCAACTAGCTTTGTTTGACTTCATTTTACTTTAATTTGATTCAATTAGCTTTGTAGAATGCATTTGAATTTCATTTGACTTAATTAGCTTTGTTGAATACATTTGAGTTTCATTTGATTCAATTAGCTTTGTTGAATGCATTTGAGTTTCATTTGATTCAATTAGCTTTATTTGACTTCCTTTGACTTTCATTTAATTCAATTAGCTTTGTTTAACTTCATTTTACTTGAATTTGATTCCATTAGCTTTCTTGAATGCATTTGAGTTTCATTTGATTCAATTAGCTTTGTTGAATGCATTTAAGTTTCATTTGATTCAATTAGCTTTCTTGAATGCATTTGAGTTTCATTTGATTCAATTAGCTTTGTTTGACTTCATTTTACTTTCATTTGATTCAACTAGCTTTGTTTGACTTCATTTTACTTTAATTTGATTCAATTAGCTTTGTAGAATGCATTTGAATTTCATTTGATTCAATTAGCTTTGTTGAATACATTTGAGTTTCATTTGATTCAATAAGTTTTGTATGACGTCATTTGACTTTAATATGATTCAATTAGCTTTGTTGAATGCATTTGAGTCATTTGATTCAATTAGCTTTGTTGAATGCATTTGAGTTTCATTTGATTAAATTAGCTTTGTTGAATGCATTTGAGTTTCATTTGATTCAATTAGCTTTGTTGAATGCATTTGAGTTTCATTTGATTCAATTAGCTTTTTGAATGCATTTGAGTTTCATTTGATTCAATAAGTTTTGTTTGACGTCATTTGACTTTAATATGATTCAATTAGCTTTGTTGAATGCATTTGAGTTTCATTTGATTCAATTAGCTTTGTTGAATGCATTTGAGTTTCATTTGATTAAATTAGCTTTGTTGAATGCATTTGAGTTTTATTTGATTCATTTAGCTATGTTTGACTTCATTTGACTTTCATTTGATACAATTAGTTTTTGTGAATGCATTTGAGTTTCATTTTATTCAATTAGCTTTGTTGAATGCATTTGAGTTTCATTTGATACACTTAGCTATGTTTGAATTTCATTTGATGATTCATTTGACTTTAATTTGATTCAATTAGCTTTGTTGAATGCATTTGAGTGTCATTTGATTCAATTAGCTTTGTTGAATGCATTTGAGTTTCATTTGATTCATTTAGCTATGTTTGACTTCATTTGACTTTCATTTGATACAATTAGCTTTTTGTGAATGCATTTGAGTTTCATTTTATTCAATTAGCTTTGTTGAATACATTTGAGTTTCATTTGATTCAATAAGTTTTGTTTGACTTCATTTGACTTTAATTTGATTCAATTAGCTTTGTTGAATGCATTTGAGTTTCATTTGATTTAATTAGCTTTGTTGAATGCATTTGACTTTCATTTGATTAGATTAGCTTTGTTGAATGTATTTGAGTTTCATTTGATTCATTTAGCTATGTTTGACTTCATTTGACTTTCATTTGATACAATTAGCTATTTGTTGAATGCATTTGAGTTTCATTTGATTCAATTAGCTTTGTTGAATGCATTTGAGTGTCATTTGATTTAATTAGCTTTGTTGAATGCATTTGAGTTTCATTTGATTCATTTAGCTTTGTTTGACTTCATTTTACTTTCATTTGATTCAATTAGATTTGTTAAATACATTTTAGTTTCATTTTATTCAATTAGCTTTGTTGAATGCATTTGATTTTCATTTGATTCAATTAGCTTTGTTGAATGCATTTGAGTTTCATTTGATTCAATTAGCTTTGTTGAATGCATTTGAGTTTGATTTGATTCAATTAGCTTTTTGAATGCATTTGAGTTTCATTTGATTCAATAAGTTTTGTTTGACGTCATTTGACTTTAATTTGATTCAATTAGCTTTGTTGAATACATTTAGAGTTTCATTTGATTCAATTAGCTTTGTTGAATGCATTTGAGTTTCATTTGATTCAATTAGCTTTGTTTGACTTCATTTTACTTTCATTTGATTCAATTAGCTTTGTTTGACTTCATTTTACTTTAATTTGATTCAATTAGCTTTGTTGAATGCATTTGAATTTCATTTGATTCAATTAGCTTTGTTGAATACATTTGAGTGTCATTTGATTCAATAAGTTTTGTATGACGTCATTTGACTTTAATTTGATTCAATTAGCTTTGTTGAATGCATTTGAGTTTCATTTGATTCAATTAGCTTTGTTGAATGCATTTGAGTTTCATTTGATTAAATTAGCTTTGTTGAATGCATTTGAGTTTCATTTGATGAGATTAGCTTTGTTGAATGCATTTGAGTTTCATTTGATTCAATTAGCTTTGTTGAATGCATTTGAGTTTCATTTGATTCAATAAGTTTTGTTTGAATGCATTTGACTTTAATTTGATTCAATTAGCTTTGTTGAATGCATTTGAGTTTCATTTGATTCAATTAGCTTTGTTGAATGCATTTGAGTTTCATTTGATTAAATTAGCTTTGTTGAATGCATTTCAGTTTCATATGATTCAATTAGCTTTGTTTGACTTCATTTGACTTTCATTTGATACAATTAGCTTTTGTTGAATGCATTTGAGTTTCATTTGATTCAATTAGCTTTGTTGAATGCATTTGAGTTTCATTTGATTCAATTAGCTATGTTTGAATTTCATTTGATTATTCATTTGACTTTAATTTGATTCAATTAGCTTTGTTGAATGCATTTGAGTGTCATTTGATTCAATTAGCTTTGTTGAATGCATTTGAGTTTCATTTGATTCATTTAGCTTTGTTTGACTTCATTTGACTTTCATTTGATACAATTAGCTTTTTGTGAATGCATTTGAGTTTCATTTGATTCAATTAGCTTTGTTGAATACATTTGAGTTTCATTTGATTCAATAAGTTTTGTATGACGTCATTTGACTTTAATTTGATTCAATTAGCTTTGTTGAATGCATTTGAGTTTCATTTGATTCAATTAGCTTTGTTGAATGCATTTGACTTTCATGTGATTCAGATTAGCTTTGTTGAATGCATTTGAGTTTCATTTGATTCATTTAGCTTTGTTTGACTTCATTTGACTTTCATTTGATACAATTAGCTATTTGTTGAATGCATTTGAGTTTCATTTTATTCAATTAGCTTTGTTGAATGCATTTGAGTTTCATTTGATTCAATTAGCTTTGTTTGAATTTCATTTGATTATTCATTGGACTTTAATTTGATTCAATTAGCTTTGTTGAATGCATTTGAGTGTCATTTGATTCAATTAGCTTTGTTGAATGCATTTGAGTTTCATTTGATTCATTTAGCTATGTTTGACTTCATTTGACTTTCATTTGATACAATTAGCTTTGTTGAATGCATTTGAGTTTCATTTGATTCAATTAGCTTTGTTGAATACATTTGAGTTTCATTTGATTCAATAAGTTTTGTTTGACGTCATTTGACTTTAATTTGATTCAATTAGCTTTGTTGAATGCATTTGAGTTTCATTTGATTCAATTAGCTTTGTTGAATGCATTTGAGTTTCATGTGATTCAATTAGCTTTGTTGAATGCATTTGAGTTTCATTTGATTCAATTAGCTTTGTTTGACTTCATTTGACTTTCATTTGATTCAATTAGCTATTTGTTGAATGCATTTGAGTTTCATTTGATTCAATTAGCTTTGTTGAATGCATTTGAGTTTCATTTGATTTAATTAGCTTTGTTGAATGCATTTGAGTTTCATTTGATTCATTTAGCTTTGTTTGACTTCATTTGACTTTCATTTGATTCAATTAGCTTTTTGTGAATGCATTTTAGTTTCATTTGATTCAATTAGCTTTGTTGAATGCATTTGATTTTCATTTGATTCAATTAGCTTTGTTGAATGCATTTGAGTTTCATTTGATTCAATTAGCTTTCTTTGAATGCATTTGAGTTTGATTTGATTCAATTAGCTTTCTGGAATGCATTTGAGTTTCATTTGATTCAATAAGTTTTGTTTGACGTCATTTGACTTTAATTTGATTCAATTAGCTTTGTTGAATGCATTTGAGTTTCATTTGATTCAATTAGCTTTGTTGAATGCATTTGACTTTCATTTGATTAAATTAGCTTTGTTGAATGCATTTGAGTTTCATTTGATTCAATTAGCTATGTTTGACTTCATTTGACTTTCATTTGATACAATTAGCTATTTGTTGAATGCATTTGAGTTTCATTTGATTCAATTAGCTTTGTTGAATGCATTTGAGTGTCATTTGATTTAATTAGCTTTGTTGAATGCATTTGAGTTTCATTTGATTCATTTAGCTATGTTTGACTTCATTTGACTTTCATTTGATACAATTAGCTTTTTTGAATGCATTTGAGTTTCATTTGATTCAATTAGCTTTGTTGAATGCATTTGATTTTCATTTGATTCAATTAGCTTTGTTGAATGCATTTGAGTTTCATTTGATTCAATTAGCTTTGTTGAATGCATTTGAGTTTGATTTGATTCAATTAGCTTTGTTGAATGCATTTGAGTTTCATTTGATTCAATAAGTTTTGTTTGACGTCATTTGACTTTAATTTGATTCAATTAGCTTTGTTGAATACATTTGAAGTTTCATTTGATTCAATTAGCTTTGTTGAATGCATTTGAGTTTCATTTGATTCAATTAGCTTTGTTTGACTTCATTTGACTTTCATTTGATTCAATTAGCTTTGTTTGACTTCATTTTACTTTAATTTGATTCAATTAGCTTTGTTGAATGCATTTGAGTTTCATTTGATTCAATTAGCTTTGTTGAATGCATTTGAGTTTCATTTGATTCAATTAGTTTTGTTGAATGCATTTGACTTTAATTTGATTCAATTAGCTTTGTTGAATGCATTTGAGTTTCATTTGATTCAATTAGCTTTGTTGAATGCATTTGAGTTTCATTTGATTAAATTAGCTTTGTTGAATGCATTTGAGTTTCATTTGATTCAATTAGCTTTGTTGAATGCATTTGAGTTTCATTTGATTCAATTAGCTTTTTTGAATGCATTTGAGTTTCATTTGATTCAATAAGTTTTGTTTGACGTCATTTGACTTTAATTTGATTCAATTAGCTTTGTTGAATGCATTTGAGTTTCATTTGATTCAATTAGCTTTGTTGAATGCATTTGAGTTTCATTTGATTAAATTAGCTTTGTTGAATGCATTTGAGTTTCATTTGATTCATTTAGCTTTGTTTGACTTCATTTGACTTTAATTTGATTCAATTAGCTTTTTTGAATGCATTTGAGTTTCATTTGATTCAATTAGCTTTGTTGAATGCATTTGAGTTTCATTTGATTCATTTAGCTTTGTTTGAATTTCATTTGATGATTCATTTGACTTTAATTTGATTCAATTAGCTTTGTTGAATGCATTTGAGTTTCATTTGATTCAATTAGCTTTGTTGAATGCATTTGAGTTTCATTTGATTCAATTAGCTTTGTTTGACTTCATTTGACTTTCATTTGATACAATTAGCTTTGTTGAATGCATTTGAGTTTCATTTGATTCAATTAGCTTTGTTGAATACATTTGAGTTTCATTTGATTCAATTAAGTTTTGTATGACGTCATTTGACTTTAATTTGATTCAATTAGCTTTGTTGAATGCATTTGAGTTTCATTTGATTCAATTAGCTTTGTTGAATGCATTTGAGTTTCATTTGATTCAATTAGCTTTGTTGAATGCATTTGAGTTTCATTTGATTCAATTAGCTTTGTTTGACTTCATTTGACTTTCATTTGATTCAATTAGCTTTGTTGAATGCATTTGAGTTTCATTTTATTCAATTAGCTTTGTTGAATGCATTTGAGTTTCATTTGATTCAATTAGCTATGTTTGAATTTCATTTGATTATTCATTTGACTTTAATTTGATTCAATTAGCTTTGTTGAATGCATTTGAGTGTCATTTGATTTAATTAGCTTTGTTGAATGCATTTGAGTTTCATTTGATTCATTTAGCTTTGTTTGACTTCATTTGACTTTCATTTGATTCAATTAGCTTTTTGTGAATGCATTTTAGTTTCATTTTATTCAATTAGCTTTGTTGAATGCATTTGATTTTCATTTGATTCAATTAGCTTTGTTGAATGCATTTGAGTTTCATTTGATTCAATTAGCTTTGTTGAATGCATTTGAGTTTGATTTGATTCAATTAGCTTTTTGAATGCATTTGAGTTTCATTTGATTCAATAAGTTTTGTTTGACGTCATTTGACTTTAATTTGATTCAATTAGCTTTGCTGATACGAAATCAGTTGCTAATTCCGAAATTCTACTAAGTACTAATCTCAATCACAACAAAGGAGAGATTCACGGTTTAAAGATTAGTACTAGTTTAATCATGTTGAGCAACGAAGGAAAGGAAGTTAATTAAGCTAGTTAGTTTAATTAACGTTTTTGTAATTTTCGGTTTTTGTAAACCCGGAATTATTTTGTTTAGCGTAAGTGTAAATTGGTCGAACCGTACTTGGGGTTGCGAACCATACTTGGGACGTGTAATGGGCACTCATGGAGATCTTTTGAAGCTTCCCTTGCAAGCTAAGACAAGCCCTCCACTTGCTTGAAGAAAACCGTCCCACTTTGCCCCAAAGTCAACAAAACACACAACAACACTATTCCTCCTTACATCCTTGTTGGATTAAGAGATATTTGTTGTTTAATTGATTTGTTTAATTACTTTGGTGCTTAGATATTTTGGCTAATGTTTTAAGCCTTCTTTAGCTTGTACTTGATATATGTAATGGATCAAGTAATGAAAAAATCAGTTTTAGTTTTGATTTAAACTTTGTGTTTATTCGAGTTTTTGGAGATTGAAAAATCCGAAATTCCTCTTGTGATTAAGAAGTGATCTTAATTTCGAAACCCTTGAGTTAAGTGAGTGAAACTTAATTTAAGAGAGAGTTAATATAATTAGTGAGTTTAAACTAATTAAATCCACTCTCAAAACCCTCCTAAATCTGTTAATAAGTGAGATAAACTTCATAACCGATTTAGAATCCTTAAGCACAAATAAGTGAGTAAAGCTTATCGAGCTTAAGTTACATTTTCATATACGATTTCGCATCAAGTGGTATCGAGCTAAGTTACAAAATGGACGATGAAATGAATGATAATGCTAGAAGAGATGCGATGCTAGAAGCTCTAGCTAAGCAAAACGAAGCATTACACGACATGATGGCAAAGATAACCTTAGAATTGTTTAAGAAGAAACCCAATGAGGAAGAAAGGAGTTCTAGGGCTGATGATAGGGGTTTGAAAATCGAAGTTCCGGATTTTGACGGAGCTAGTGATCCGGAATTATACATTGAATGGGAACGTTCTTTGGAGCGTTTTTTTGATTACAAAGACACTCCGAATGATAAGAAATACAAGGTTGCTGTTTTAAAGCTAACCAAATATGCATCCATTTGGTTAGAAGGCTTGAAGAGGCAAAGGGTGAAGGAGAACAAATCCAAGATTGCTACTTGGGAGAAATTGAAGAAGCAATTGCGGAAGCGTTTTGTTCCTACTAACTACAAGCAAAATCAGTATGTTAGATGGTCCACACTCAAACAAGGCACCACGTCCATGGATGAGTACATCAAGGAATTCGAAAAGCTTTCCATTGTTTGTGAAATAGAAGAAATGGAGGAGCAAAAATTGGGCAGATTCTTGGGAGGCCTAAATGAGGATGTGCGTGAGAAGGTGGAGGTATACCCATACCTTTCTTTCGATGAGGCTTGCAAAGTGGCTCTCAAAATTGACAGCCAAAAGAAGAAAGCAACAACAAGTAAGTCTTATTCAAAGCCATTTAGTACTTTTAAAGCTAATACTAGTACTAGCAACTTTGATAAGAACAAAAAATCAGATTTCATTCCAAAAGAGAAGGAGAAAGTTGTAGATGATAAAGCCTTTAAAGTGAAATGTTTTAAGTGTCAAGGTTATGGTCATTACCAATCGACTTGTCCTACGAAAAGAGTCATGACTATAAGGGACATAGAGGAGATAGACGAATTGGAGAGGTTATACCTCTTAGAAAAGCAACATGATAAATCTGATTTAGGAAACGAAAGTGATGAGGACGTGTGTAATCCGGAAATGGAGGGTGAAATGTTGGTTCTTAGAAGATCCTTGTACTCTAATGTCGTGGCTGAAAATGAGGAACAAAGAGAAACCATTTTTCATTCGAAATGCTTAGTGAATAAGAAGCTATGCACGTTAATCATTGATGGTGGTAGTTGTACAAATGTGGCTTCAACTGAACTCGTAGAGAAGTTAGCATTACCTACTACTAAACATCCACATCCTTATAAACTGAAATGGTTAGATGATGATAGTGAAGTAAGGGTGAAGAATAGAGTTTTAATCACGTTTTCCATTGGAAATTATGAAGATGAAATTCTATGTGATGTAATTCCTATGATTGCGTGCCATATTCTACTTGGTAGACCGTGGCAATTTGATCGAAAAGTAATGCATGATGGTTGTTCGAATGTGTATAAGGTAAACAAGAATGGTAAAATCAAAACCTTAGTACCATTGCCCCCTTCAAAAATCCGAGACACTACACCTAAACAAAAAAAGAACCTCGTGTGTGGTAGTGTGTTTTTGGGGAGAAAAAGATTCGAGAGGGAGTTGGGAACAAATCGGGTCGTGTATGTTCTAATTGCTAAGGAGGTGAACGAGGGAATGGAAGTTGAAGATTCGGATTTGAGGGAGTTATTGGAGGGATTTGGAGACGTGTTTCCTAATGACCTACCAAATGGCCTACCCCCTAAACGTGGAATTGAGCATCAAATTGATCTCATTCCCGGAGCACCACTTCCAAATAAACCTTCCTATAGATGCAATCCCAAAGAAAGTGAGGAGTTACAAAGCCAAATCGGTGAATTGATGAAGAAAGGCTACGTGAGAGAGAGTAAAAGTCCATGTGCTTGTTCCGGCTTTACTTGTGCCAAAAAAGACGGAACATGGAGGATGTGTATTGATAGCCGTGCTGTGAACAATATAACCATCAAATACAGATTTCCCATCCCTAGGTTAGATGACATGTTAGATGAGTTAAGTGGATCCAATTTGTTTTCGAAAATTGATTTGAGGAGTGGATACCACCAAATATGCATGAGAGAGGGAGATGAGTGGAAGACGGCTTTCAAAACGAAGTATGGGTTGTATGAATGGATGGTTATGCCGTTTGGTCTCACAAATGCCCCTAGTACGTTCATGAGATTGATGAATGAAGTACTTAGGCCGTTTTTGGGAAAGTTCGTGGTGGTGTATTTGGATGATATTCTTGTCTATAGTTCTAACAAGGAGGATCATTTGGAGCATTTGCAACGATTGTTCGAAGTTCTAAAAGAGCAAAAACGTACGGAAAGCTAGAAAAGTGCACGTTTATGCAAAGGGAGATTGGCTTCCTTGGTTTCATCATTTCTGATGAAGGCGTGAAGGTGGATCCATCCAAAGTAGAAGCAATTTCTTCTTGGCCGGTTCCCACCACTATCACCGAGGTGAGATCTTTTCATGGTTTAGCTTCATTTTATAGGAGGTTTATAAATAATTTCAGCACATTATTAGCTCCTATAACTGAATGTACTAAGCATGGAAAATTTACATGGAGTGACGCAGCTCAAAAGGCGTTTGAACTTGTAAAGGAGAAAATGTGTAACACGCCTATTTTAGCTTTACCTGATTTCACTAAACCATTTGAAGTTGAGTGTGACGCCAGTGGAACGGGTATTGGGGCTGTTCTAATTCAATGTGGCAAACCTATTGCTTATTTTAGCGAGAAACTAAATCAGGCCAAGTTGAATTATTCCACGTATGATAAAGAGTTTTACGCCATGGTTAGAGCTCTTAATCATTGGAGTCACTATTTGCGACCACAAGCTTTTGTTCTCCATTCGGATCATGAATCATTGAAATATATTCATGGCCAACATAAGCTTAGTGCTCGTCATGCTAAATGGGTGGAATTCTTACAATCTTTCAATTTTGTTGCCAAGTACAAGGCCGAAAAGCCAACATTGTAGGCTGATGCTTTATCTCGGAGACACGTATTGCTTAACATGGTGGATTCCAAGGTACTTGGGTTTGAGTTGATTAAAGAATTCTATGTTCTTGATGAGGAGACACGTGACCTGTTCGTGGCTACCAAGGATGGTCCAAAAGACCATTATCATCAAATGGAAGGGTTTTTGTTTAAAGGGAACAAACTTTGTGTTCCTAAATGTCCCGTTCGTGATTTGCTAATTAGAGAAGCTCATGGAGGTGGGTTAGCTGGCCATTTTGGCGTTAACAAGACTATGGAGTTGTTACAAGAACATTTTTCGTGGCCTCATATGCTCAAAGAAGTACATGCTGTTTTGGCTCGTTGTGGTGTTTGTCAAAGGGCTAAAAGCACGTTCCATAAGGGGTTGTACACTCCTTTACCAACACCGGAGAGACCATGGGAGGATGTCGGTATGGATTTCATTGTGGCTCTTCCTAGGACACAAAGAGGGAAGGATTCGGTCATGGTGGTAGTGGACCGTTTCTCAAAAATGGCACACTTCGTGCCTTGTCACAAAACGGAAGATGCTCTTAATGTTTCTTGTTTATATTTCAGGGAAATTGTTCGCTTGCATGGAGTGCCAAGAACTATTGTCTCGGATCGAGATAGTAAGTTTTTGAGTCATTTTTGGAGGTCCCTATGGAGGATGATGGGTACTAAGTTGCTGTTTAGTACTTCACATCACCCCCAAACAGATGGTCAAACCGAAGTGACCAATCGAACTCTAGGCACCTTGTTAAGGGGCTTAGTGAGCAAGACGGGAAAGGATTGGGATGTCAAGTTATGCCATGCGGAGTTTGCTTACAATAGAACTCCAACTTTTGCAACAAAACATTCACCGTTCGAAGTGGTATATGGGGTAAATCCGTATGTACCTATTGATCTTATTTCGTTGCCTAAAGACTCTTATGTCCATGGAGATGCTAGGCAACAAGCTGAAACAATGGTGAAAGTTCACAAAGAAATACGCACCAATATCGAGAAGACAAATGAGATGTACAAAAGGAAAGCAAACAAAAGTCGGAAACCGAGGGTTGTTTGCTCCGGAAGATTTGGTGTGGATTCACTTGAGGAAGGAGAGGTTTCCAAGTAAAAGAAAGCATAAACTCATGCCCCGAGCTGAAGGACCTTTCAAGGTTCTTGAACGTTATGGAGACAATGCTTACAAGATAGACCTTCCCGGAGACTATGGCGTGGCAGCAACATTCAACGTAGGGGACTTATCCCCCTATTTAGAAGATGAAGATGTGCAAGAATTGAGGACAATTCCTTTTGAAGAAGGAGAGGATGATACGAAATCAGTTGCTAATTCCGAAATTCTACTAAGTACTAATCTCAATCACAACAAAGGAGAGATTCACGGTTTAAAGATTAGTACTAGTTTAATCATGTTGAGCAACGAAGGAAAGGAAGTTAATTAAGCTAGTTAGTTTAATTAACGTTTTTGTAATTTTCGGTTTTTGTAAACCCGGAATTATTTTGTTTAGCGTAAGTGTAAATTGGTCGAACCGTACTTGGGGTTGCGAACCATACTTGGGACGTGTAATGGGCACTCATGGAGATCTTTTGAAGCTTCCCTTGCAAGCTAAGGCAAGCCCTCCACTTGCTTGAAGAAAACCGTCCCACTTTGCCCTCAAAGTCAACAAAACACACAACAACACTATTCCTCCTTACATCCTTGTTGGATTAAGAGATATTTGTTGTTTAATTGATTTGTTTAATTACTTTGGTGCTTAGATATTTTGGCTAATGTTTTAAGCCTTCTTTAGCTTGTACTTGATATATGTAATGGATCAAGTAATGAAAAAATCAGTTTTAGTTTTGATTTAAACTTTGTGTTTATTCGAGTTTTTGGAGATTGAAAAATCCGAAATTCCTCTTGTGATTAAGAAGTGATCTTAATTTCGAAACCCTTGAGTTAAGTGAGTGAAACTTAATTTAAGAGAGAGTTAATATAATTAGTGAGTTTAAACTAATTAAATCCACTCTCAAAACCCTCCTAAATCGCTAATAAGTGAGATAAACTTCATAACCGATTTAGAATCCTTAAGCACAAATAAGTGAGTAAAGCTTATCGAGCTTAAGTTACATTTTCATATACGTTTTCGTATCAAGCATTTGAGTTTCATTTGATTCAATTAGCTTTGTTGAATGCATTTGAGTTTCATTTGATTCAATTAGCTTTGTTTGACTTCATTTGACTTTCATTTGATTCAATTAGCTTTGTTTGAATGCATTTGAGTTTCATTTGATTAAATTAGCTTTGTTGAATGCATTTGAGTTTCATTTGATTCAATTAGCTTTGTTGAATACATTTGAGTTTCATTTGATTCAATTAGCTTTGTTTGAATGCATTTGAGATTTAATTTGATTCAATTAGCTTTGTTGAATGCATTTGAGTTTCATTTTTTTCAAATAGTTTTGTTTGAATGCATTTGAGTTTCATTTGATTAAATTAGCTTTGTTGAATGCATTTGAGTTTCATTTGATTCAATTAGCTTTGTTGAATGCATTTGAGTTTCATTTGATTCAATTAGCTTTGTTGAATGCATTTGAGTTTCATTTGATTCAATAAGTTTTGTTTGACGTCATTTGACTTTAATATGATTCAATTAGCTTTGTTGAATGCATTTGAGTTTCATTTGATTCAATTAGCTTTGTTGAATGCATTTGAGTTTCATTTGATTAAATTAGCTTTGTTGAATGCATTTGAGTTTCATTTGATTCAATTAGCTTTGTTTGACTTCATTTGACTTTCATTTGATTCAATTAGTTTTGTTGAATGCATTTGAGTTTCATTTGATTCAATTAGCTTTGTTGAATGCATTTGAGTTTCATTTGATTCAATTAGCTTTGTTTGAATTTCATTTGACTGATTCATTTGACTTTAATTTGATTCAATTAGCTTTGTTGAATGCATTTGAGTTTCATTTGATTCAATTAGCTTTGTTGAATGCATTTGAGTTTCATTTGATTCAATTAGCTTTGTTTGACTTCATTTGACTTTCATTTGATACAATTAGCTTTTTGTGAATGCATTTGAGTTTCATTTGATTCAATTAGCTTTGTTGAATACATTTGAGTTTCATTTGATTCAATTAGTTTTGTATGACGTCATTTGACTTTAATTTGATTCAATTAGCTTTGTTGAATGCATTTGAGTTTCATTTGATTCAATTAGCTTTGTTGAATGCATTTGATTTTCATTTGACTCAATTAGCTTTGTTTGAATGCATTTGAGTTTCATTTGATTCAATTAGCTTTGTTTGACTTCATTTGACTTTCATTTGATACAATTAGCTATTTGTTGAATGCATTTGAGTTTCATTTGATTCAATTAGCTTTGTTGAATGCATTTGAGTTTCATTTGATTCAATTAGCTTTGTTTGAATTTCATTTGATTATTCATTGACTTTAATTTGATTCAATTAGCTTTGTTGAATGCATTTGAGTTTCATTTGATTTAATTAGCTTTGTTGAATGCATTTGAGTTTCATTTGATTCATTTAGCTTTGTTTGACTTCATTTGACTTTCATTTGATTCAATTAGCTTTTTGTTGAATGCATTTTAGTTTCATTTGATTCAATTAGCTTTGTTGAATGCATTTGAGTTTTCATTTGATTCAATTAGCTTTGTTGAATGCATTTGAGTTTCATTTGATTCAATTAGCTTTCTTGAATGCATTTGAGTTTGATTTGATTCAATTAGCTTTTTGAATGCATTTGAGTTTCATTTGATTCAATAAGTTTTGTTTGACGTCATTTGACTTTAATTTGATTCAATTAGCTTTGTTGAATACATTTGAGTTTCATTTGATTCAATTAGCTTTGTTGAATGCATTTGAGTTTCATTTGATTCAATTAGCTTTGTTTGAATTCATTTGACTTTCATTTGATTCAATTAGCTTTGTTTGACTTCATTTTACTTTAATTTGATTCAATTAGCTTTGTTGAATGCATTTGAATTTCATTTGACTCAATTAGCTTTGTTGAATACATTTGAGTTTCATTTGATTCAATTAGTTTTGTTGAATGCATTTGAGTTTAATTTGATTCAATTAGCTTTGTTGAATGCATTTGAGTTTCATTTGATTCAATTAGCTTTGTTGAATGCATTTGAGTTTCATTTGATTAAATTAGCTTTGTTGAATGCATTTGAGTTTCATTTGATTCAATTAGCTTTGTTGAATGCATTTGAGTTTCATTTGATTCAATTAGCTTTTTTGAATGCATTTGAGTTTCATTTGATTCAATAAGTTTTGTTTGACGTCATTTGACTTTAATATGATTCAATTAGCTTTGTTGAATGCATTTGAGTTTCATTTGATTCAATTAGCTTTGTTGAATGCATTTGAGTTTCATTTGATTAAATTAGCTTTGTTGAATGCATTTGAGTTTCATTTGATTAATTTAGCTTGGTTTGACTTCATTTGACTTTTATTTGATTCAATTAGCTTTTGTGAATGCATTTGAGTTTCATTTGATTCAATTAGCTTTGTTGAATGCATTTGAGTTTCATTTGATACAATTAGCTTTGTTTGAATTTCATTTGATGATTCATTTGACTTTAATTTGATTCAATTAGCTTTGTTGAATGCATTTGAGTGTCATTTGATTCAATTAGCTTTGTTGAATGCATTTGAGTTTCATTTGATTCAATTTAGCTATGTTTGACTTCATTTGACTTTCATTTGATACAATTAGCTTTTTGTGAATGCATTTGAGTTTCATTTTATTCAATTAGCTTTGTTGAATACATTTGAGTTTCATTTGATTCAATAAGTTTTGTATGACGTCATTTGACTTTAATTTGATTCAATTAGCTTTGTTGAATGCATTTGAGTTTCATTTGATTCAATTAGCTTTGTTGAATGCATTTGAGTTTCATTTGATTAAATTAGCTTTGTTGAATGCATTTGAGTTTCATTTGATTCATTTAGCTATGTTTGACTTCATTTGACTTTCATTTGATACAATTAGCTATTTGTTGAATGCATTTGAGTTTCATTTTATTCAATTAGCTTTGTTGAATGCATTTTGAGTTTCATTTGATTCAATTAGCTATGTTTGAATTTCATTTGATTATTCATTTGACTTTAATTTGATTCAATTAGCTTTGTTGAATGCATTTGAGTGTCATTTGATTTAATTAGCTTTGTTGAATGCATTTGAGTTTCATTTGATTCATTTAGCTATGTTTGACTTCATTTGACTTTCATTTGATACAATTAGCTTTTTTTGAATGCATTTTAGTTTCATTTTATTCAATTAGCTTTGTTGAATGCATTTGATTTTCATTTGATTCAATTAGCTTTGTTGAATGCATTTGAGTTTCATTTGATTCAATTAGCTTTTTTGAATGCATTTGAGTTTCATTTGATTCAATAAGTTTTGTTTGACGTCATTTGACTTTAATTTGATTCAATTAGCTTTGTTGAATGCATTCGAGTTTCATTTGATTCAATTAGCTTTGATGAATGCATTTGAGTTTCATTTGATTCAATTAGCTTTGTTGAATGCATTTGAGTTTCATTTGATTCAATTAGCTTTGTTGAATGCATTTGAGTTTCATTTGATTCAATTAGATTTGTTTGACGTCATTTTACTTTAATTTGATTCAATTAGCTTTCTTGAATGCATTTGAGTTTCATTTGATTCAATTAGCTTTGTTGAATGCATTTAAGTTTCATTTGATTCAATTAGCTTTCTTGAATGCATTTGAGTTTGATTTGATTCAATTTGCTTTTTGAATGCATTTGAGTTTCATTTGATTCAATTAAGTTTTGTTTGACGTCATTTAACTTTAATTTGATTCAATTAGCTTTGTTGAATGCATTCGAGTTTCATTTGATTCAATTAGCTTTAATGAATGCATTTGAGTTTCATTTGATTCAATTAGCTTTGTTTGACTTCATTTTACTTTCATTTGATTCAATTAGCTTTGTTTGACTTCATTTTACTTTAATTTGATTCAATTAGCTTTGTAGAATGCATTTGAATTTCATTTGATTCAATTAGCTTTGTTGAATACATTTGAGTTTCATTTGATTCAATAAGTTTTGTTTGACGTCATTTGACTTTAATATGATTCAATTAGCTTTGTTGAATGCATTTGAGTTTCATTTGATTAAATTAGCTTTGTTGAATGCATTTGAGTTTCATTTGATTCAATTAGCTTTGTTGAATGCATTTGAGTTTCATTTGATTCAATTAGCTTTTTGAATGCATTTGAGTTTCATTTGATTCAATAAGTTTTGTTTGACGTCATTTGACTTTAATTTGATTCAATTAGCTTTGTTGAATGCATTCGAGTTTCATTTGATTCAATTAGCTTTGTTGAATGCATTTGAGTTTCATATGATTCAATTAGCTTTATTTGACTTCCTTTGACTTTCATTTAATTCAATTAGCTTTGTTTGACTTCATTTGACTTTTATTTGATTCAATTAGCTTTGTTGAATGCATTTGAGTTTCATTTGATTCAATTAGCTTTGTTGAATGCATTTGAGTTTCATTTGATTCAATTAGCTTTGTTGAATGCATTTGAGTTTCATTTGATTCAATTAGCTTTTTGAATGCATTTGAGTTTCATTGGATTCAATAAGTTTTGTTTAACGTCATTTGACTTTAATTTGATTCAATTAGCTTTGTAGAATGCATTTGAATTTCATTTGATTCAATTAGCTTTGTTGAATACATTTGAGTTTCATTTAATTCAATTAGCTTTGTTTGACTTCATTTTACTTGAATTTGATTCAATTAGCTTTCTTGAACGCATTTGAGTTTCATTTGATTCAATTAGCTTTGTTGAATGCATTTAAGTTTCATTTGATTCAATTAGATTTCTTGAATGCATTTGAGTTTCATTTGATTCAATTAGCTTTTTGAATGCATTTGAGTTTCATTTGATTCAATAAGTTTTGTTTGACGTCATTTGACTTTAATTTGATTCAATTAGCTTTGCTGAATACATTCAAGTTTCATTTGATTCAATTAGCTTTGTTGAATGCATTTGAGTTTCATATGATTCAATTAGCTTTGTTTGACTTCATTTTACTTTCGTTTGATTCAACTAGCTTTGTTTGACTTCATTTTACTTTAATTTGATTCAATTAGCTTTGTAGAATGCATTTGAATTTTATTTGATTCAATTAGCTTTGTTGAATACATTTGAGTTTCATTTGATTCAATAAGTTTTGTATGACGTCATTTGACTTTAATATGATTCAATTAGCTTTGTTGAATGCATTTGAGTCATTTGATTCAATTAGCTTTGTTGAATGCATTTGAGTTTCATTTGATTAAATTAGCTTTGTTGAATGCATTTGAGTTTCATTTGATTCAATTAGCTTTGTTGAATGCATTTGAGTTTCATTTGATTCAATTAGCTTTTTTGAATGCATTTGAGTTTCATTTGATTCAATAAGTTTTGTTTGACGTCATTTGAGTTTAATATGATTCAATTAGCTTTGTTAAATGCATTTGAGTTTCATTTGATTCAATTAGCTTTGTTGAATGCATTTGAGTGTCATTTGATTTAATTAGCTTTGTTGAATGCATTTGAGTTTCATTTGATTCATTTAGCTATGTTTGACTTCATTTGACTTTCATTTGATACAATTAGTTTTTGTGAATGCATTTGAGTTTCATTTTATTCAATTAGCTTTGTTGAATGCATTTGAGTTTCATTTGATACAATTAGCTATGTTTGAATTTCATTTGATGATTCATTTGACTTTAATTTGATTCAATTAGCTTTGTTGAATGCATTTGAGTGTCATTTGATTCAATTAGCTTTGTTGAATGCATTTGAGTTTCATTTGATTCATTTAGCTATGTTTGACTTCATTTGACTTTCATTTGATACAATTAGCTTTTTGTGAATGGATTTGAGTTTCATTTTATTCAATTAGCTTTGTTGAATACATTTGAGTTTCATTTGATTCAATAAGTTTTGTATGACGTCATTTGACTTTAATATGATTCAATTAGCTTTGTTGAATGCATTTGAGTTTCATTTGATTCAATTAGCTTTGTTGAATGCATTTGACTTTCATGTGATTAGATTAGCTTTGTTGAATGCATTTGAGTTTCATTTGATTCATTTAGCTATGTTTGACTTCATTTGACTTTCATTTGATACAATTAGCTTTTTGTGAATGCATTTGAGTTTCATTTTATTCAATTAGCTTTGTTGAATGCATTTGAGTTTCATTTGATTCAATTAGCTATGTTTGAATTTCATTTGATTATTCATTGGACTTTAATTTGATTCAATTAGCTTTGTTGAATGCATTTGAGTGTCATTTGATTTAATTAGCTTTGTTGAATGCATTTGTGTTTCATTTGATTCATTTAGCTATGTTTGACTTCATTTGACTTTCATTTGATACAATTAGCTTTTTGTGAATGCATTTTAGTTTCATTTTATTCAATTAGCTTTGTTGAATGCATTTGATTTTCATTTGATTCAATTAGCTTTGTTGAATGCATTTGAGTTTCATTTGATTCAATTAGCTTTGTTGAATGCATTCGAGTTTCATTTGATTCAATTAGCTTTGTTGAATGCATTTGAGTTTCATTTGATTCAATTAACTTTATTTGACTTCCTTTAACTTTCATTTAATTCAATTAGCTTTGTTTGACTTCATTTGGGTTTTATTTGATTCAATTAGCTTTGTTGAATGCATTTGAGTTTCATTTGATTCAATTAGCTTTGTTGAATGCATTTGAGTTTCATTTGATTCAATTAGCTTTTTGAATGCATTTGAGTTTCATTTGATTCAATAAGTTTTGTTTGACGTCATTTGACTTTAATTTGATTCAATTAGCTTTGTTGAATGCATTCGAGTTTCATTTGATTCAATTAGCTTTGTTGAATGCATTTGAGTTTCATTTGATTCAATTAGCTTTATTTGACTTCCTTTAACTTTCATTTAATTCAATTAGCTTTGTTTGACTTCATTTGGGTTTTATTTGATTCAATTAGCTTTGTTGAATGCATTTGAGTTTCATTTGATTCAATTAGCTTTGTTGAATGCATTCGAGTTTCATTTGATTCAATTAGCTTTGTTGAATGCATTTGAGTTTCATTTGATTCAATAAGTTTTGTTTGACGTCATTTGACTTTAATTTGATTCAATTAGCTTTGTTGAATGCATTTGAGTTTCATTTGATTCAATTAGCTTTGTTGAATGCATTTGAGTTTCATTTGATTCAATTAGCTTTATTTGACTTCCTTTGACTTTCATTTAATTCAATTAGCTTTGTTTGACTTCATTTGACTTTTATTTGATTCAATTAGCTTTGTTGAATGCATTTGAGTTTCATTTGATTCAATTAGCTTTGTTGAATGCTTTTGAGTTTCATTTGATTAAATTAGCTTTGTTGAATGCATTTGAGTTTCATTTGATTCAATTAGCTTTGTTGAATGCATTTGAGTTTTATTTGATTCAATTAGCTTTATGAATGCATTTGAGTTTCATTTGATTCTATAAGTTTTGTTTGACGTCATTTGACTTTAATTTGATTCAATTAGCTTTGTTGAATGCATTCAAGTTTCATTTGATTCAATTAGCTTTGTTGAATGCATTCAAGTTTCATTTGATTCAATTAGCTTTGTTGAATGCATTTGAGTTTCATATGATTCAATTAGCTTTATTTGACTTCCTTTGACTTTCATTTAATTCAATTAGCTTTGTTTGACTTCATTTGACTTTTATTTGATTCAATTAGCTTTGTTGAATGCATTTGAGTTTCATTTGATTGAATTAGCTTTGTTGAATGCATTCGAGTTTCATTTGATTCAATTAGCTTTGTTGAATGCATTTGAGTTTCATTTGATTCAATTAGCTTTTTGAATGCATTTGAGTTTCATTGGATTCAATAAGTTTTGTTTGACGTCATTTGACTTTAATTTGATTCAATTAGCTTTGTAGAATGCATTTGAATTTCATTTGATTCAATTAGCTTTGTTGAATACAATTGAGTTTCATTTAATTCAATTAGCTTTGTTTGACTTCATTTTACTTGAATTTGATTCAATTAGCTTTCTTGAACGCATTCGAGTTTCATTTGTTTCAATTAGCTTTGTTGAATGCATTTAAGTTTCATTTGATTCAATTAGATTTCTTGAATGCATTTGAGTTTGATTTGATTCAATTAGCTTTTTGAATGCATTTGAGTTTCATTTGATTCAATAAGTTTTGTTTGACGTCTTTTGACTTTAATTTGATTCAATTAGCTTTGTTGAATGCATTCAAGTTTCATTTGATTCAATTAGCTTTGTTGAATGCATTTGAGTTTCATTTGATTCAATTAGCTTTGTGATCCAAAGTCTAGCCCACTTAAAGGCTCTTTGGTTCATGAACCGGTTGCACTTGTTTTAGAAGCTCTTGGTTTTTCTCCATTTGTTCTTAAGCCCGAGTTTGTTACTTGTTTAACTTGGATGGTGGATTGAGGCGTGCATCACATTTTGAAGAGCCCAAGTTCTGTTTGGGTTACAAGCAAGGATGTAAAGGAAGCCCCAAGTTCTATTTGGGTTCCTATTTATTTTTGTTGTTTTGGGTTGTAATAAAATCTTGAGATTACTCATAAAGTATCTCATGATAGGCGTGTGCTTAGGAGTGATGATTAGGCAAGATAGGCGTGTGCTTAGGAGGAGTTTAAACTCCTTAGTTGCTGGTTATTTAACTTTGTAACAGCTCATTGAGTGAGCTTAATGAGGGGAGTGAATCAAGGAGCTTTTCATGCTCCTTGAAACTGATTTGGGGGGGGCGGTTTTCTTAGGGTTTGCTGAGTGATTTGTGCTTCTTTCTTGCTGCTCCTAACTCTATTTAAGGACAGCTGATGTTCAATGGAAATCAGTTTTGAGTTTTGAAGTAAAAACCTTTGTGTTTTCAGTTTTAGCTTTGAGTTTGTCTCAAGTTTGAAACTAACCCTTATTACTTTGAGTGAGTCGTGAGTGATAAGATTAGGGGAGATTGAGTGAGTCTTGTCTCTGGCCTAAGATCCCAAATCATTGAGTTTGTCTTGTGATTTGGTCATTTATCCTAAAATCGTGAGTTACAAAGTGTTCTTGTGAGTGTTCGTGTTCTTGAGTTTAAAACATCGTCCAACTCTTGGAAGGGTGCTTTTAGATTCACATCATCTGGTATCGAGCTTTGGTGAAGAAATTCATCGGAAAAATCGAGTTTTGGAGAAGAAACGAAACTGCCAGAATTCAACCGATTTTCATCCTACTTTGAAGGACGATTTCTCAACCTTCAGGAGTCCAAATTGGTTGATTCTTTTTTTAATTCTCGCATAACTTTTTGTCTAGAATACTCACAGAATTTTTCAGAATTTTTTGAATTTTTTAGATATTAAACCGGGCACGTTTTTCGTAATCGCGCCAAAACGGAGCAAATCGGCACACAGAACTTCAAACGACGATTCCTCCTTCATCCGGAAAGCTTTTCAAGAGTTTCTTTTTTTTTGATTCCGCTTGAAATTTCCTGAAGTTTATTAATCTGTAAGCCTTTGAGAGTCTCAAGGCCATTTACAGTTTCGTTTTGTTGTTCAAGTTTACGGCAGTTTGCATCTTGTATTTGTAATAGTCTAGCAAAAATAGTGAAATCATGGCTGAAGGTGATCTTGCTAGGATGTTACAAGTAATAACTCAGAAGTTAGAAAACTTAGAGAGAAAATCGAAGCAAATGATGAAGATAAGGCTCAACAAAAGACTAGGTTAGATGCTATGTCCGAAATGTTGATGCAAGCAAGTAGAAAACTGAATTTTCTTGAAAATGAGGAAGGTGAGATTAATACACCTAGAAACTTTGATGAAGATAGGGGTTTGAGAATCGAGATGCCCGAATTTGATGGGGGACATGATAGTGAGGCTTTTCTTGATTGGATGAGGCAAATTGAAACCGTTTTTGATTATAAGGGGTATGATGATAGAAAAAGGTTTAAACTTGCTGTCCTAAAACTCACTAAACTTGCTGCCTTGTGGTATGAAAACCTCAAGTCCAATAGAAGGAGAGAGGGAAAAGAGAAGATAGACTCATGGGTTAAGTTGAAGAAAAAGATGAGGGATAAATGGGTTAGTAAGGAGTATGAGCAAGAACAAGTACCTAAAACTTACCCACCTTTCCCAAGAAAATAACATGAGTGTGGAAGAGTACATGAAAGAGTTTGAAAAATTGTGCTTGATTTGTGATTTGCAAGAAAAGGAAACCTTTAAAATTGCTCGATTTGTTAAAGGTTTGTCCAAAGAGATAAGTAAGAAAGTCGAAGTGACTCACTATGCCACTTTTAGTGATGTTTGTAAACTTGCTTTGAAATATGAGGCACAAGCTAAGGAGGAAAAGGAGAAAGAGAAGCCCAAAACTTCTTCTTCTTCTTTCAAGGGTACTTCAAAATTTACTCCCTTCAACTCTAAAGGGAGTACTTTTCAAAGTAGAGCCTTTTCATCTAGTTCATCCAGGTTCTAAACTCCGATAAGGGGAAAGAAAAACAAGTGATTTCACCTAGTGAGCTTGCAACTAGGAGAAAATGTTTTAAATGCCATGGGAGGGGTCATATTGCTAGTGAATGTCCTAGTAAAACTGTTTTGACCGCCACTCAATGTGCTATAATGGATGAAGAAGAACAAATGTATAACTTTGTAGTGCAAGAAGAAGATGGCTATGTAGAAGATGACTTTGATGAAGAGATAGAACCCGAGGGTGAGTACAATATGATGGTTGTGAGGAAAGTGTTGTTTAGTGAGCCTCAAGTTGATGAGAGACAAAGAAACAACTTGTTTCATACTAGATGCAAGATTGGAGAGAAGACTTGCAATGTGATAGTCGATGGTGGTGCTCAAACGGATGTTATTTCCTCCGAAGCGGTGAGTAAGTTGAGACTTACCACTAGAGATCATGATGAGCCTTATAAGCTCAATTGGTTGAATGATGGCAATGGCATTAGGGTGAAGAAGCAAGCTTTGGTTTCTTACTCTATTGGCAAGTTTGAAGATGAGAGATGGTGCGACATTCTTCCTATGGATGCTTGTCACTTGTTACTTGGAAGGCCATGGCAATTTGACCATGATTCGGAGCACAAAGGCAAATCTAATGTATATCTTGTAACTACCAAAGATGGTAGAAAAGTGAAATTGCTTCCCCTACCCCCTAAAGTTGCTAAGAAAGACAAAGAAAAGAGCAACTATCTTGTATCTTGTAATGAGTTCGAGAAAATAGTGGAAGAAAATGGTGGGGGGTATGCTTTGGTTGTGAGGACCAAAGATGAGAATGAGACTACTTACAATAACTCACCACTTTTGGATGAGTTGTTGGAAGAGTTCAAAGATGTGTTTCCCAATGACTTGCCCAAGGGCCTCCCTCCAATAAGGGGCATTGAGCATGCCATTGACTTGATTCCAGGATCACCTTTGCCTAACAAAGCTGCCTATAGGTGTAATCCGGAAGAGAGTAAGGAACTTGAAAGGCAAGTGAATGAATTGATTGAAAGAGGCTATGTGAGAGAGAGCCTTAGTCCTTGCGCGGTTCCTGCCCTTTTAGTACCTAAGAAAGATGGTACTTGGAGAATGTGTGTTGATAGTCGTTCCATTAACAACATAACCATCAAATATCGCTTTCCTATGCCTCGTTTGCAAGATATGCTAGATGAATTGAGTGGTTCCTTAGTCTTTTCCAAAATAGACTTATGGAGTGGATACCATCAAATGAGAATACGGGAGGGAGATGAGTGGAAAACGGCTTTCAAAACAAAGCAAGGGTTATATGAGTGGTTGGTTATGCCATTTGGGCTTTGCAACGCCCCCAAGCTCCTTCATGCGGTTGATGAATGAAGTCCTTCGTCCTTTCCTTAATGATTTTATTGTTGTTTACTTAGATGACATACTTGTGTATAGTAAAAACAATGAAGATCATGTAATTCATTTGAGGAGGTTGTTTGAAAAATTGAGGGAGATGAAGTTGTATGGCAAGATTGAGAAATGTGTATTCATGACTCCTAGTGTTGTATTCTTAGGATACATTGTAACAGAGAGAGGGGGTGCATGTAGATCCGGAAAAGGTAAAGGCCGTACAATCATGGTTGGCTCCAACCAATGTGCATGAAGTAAGAAGCTTCCATGGACTAGCCTCCTTCTATAGGCGGTTCATCAAGAACTTCTCTACTATCATGGCTCCTATCACCGAGTTAACAAAGAAAGGTGAGTTTGAGTGGGGTGAGAGTGCGCACAAGGCCTTTGAGAAGGTCAAGCATATGCTTTGTAATGCTCCCATACTTGTACTTCCCGACTTTAACAAAGTGTTTGAGGTGGAGTGTGATGCGAGTGGGATTGGGATTGGTGCGGTTTTGATACAGGAGAGGAAGCCTGTGTGCTACTTTAGTGAGAAGTTAAATGGGGCTAAGCTTAACTATTCCACCTATGATCGTGAGTTCTATGCCATTGTGAGGGCTCTTGATCATTGGTCTCATTACTTGAGGCCTAAGCCTTTTGTCCTTCATTCGGACCATGAGGCGCTTAAGTTCATCCATGGGCAACAAAAGTTGAACCAAAGGCATGCTAAATGGGTGGAGTTTCTCCAAACATTTACCTTTAGTTCAAAATATAAAGATGGGAAGAGTAATGTAGTAGCCGATGCTTTGTCTCGTCGGAACTACTTGCTTTCAATGGTGGATGCTAAGATTTTGGGTTTTGAACAACTCAAAGAGGGCTATCAACATGATCCTGATTTTGCAAGTGAGTTAGAGAGTCCATCAAAGGAGTTTGTGCAGCAAGATGGTTATGATACGAACACACTTCTAAAATAGGAATTGCGTTTACGATAGTTGAACAATAAACTAAAAGCCTCCACTTCAAGTTTATAATTCGGTTTATAACTAAGGAAATGAATCTCCACTCTCTTCCTCAATCACGTTTTTAATTAACAAAGAACGAGAATCTCCACTCTCGAATATGTCAATTAGGTTGAATTTCTCGTAGTTTGACCTCCCAAGAAAATCGGTTCAAAGATAGAATAAAAACCTCGGTTTTTAATCTTTAACACAACGTGTTTTAATTTGAAGCACAAAGCTTAAATTTCAATTATCCAAATCTGATTTTCATTTATGATCACCATTACATATATATTACAAGCTAATCACTCCCAAAAGATCTAAGTACTTAAAAGATTAAACAAAGCAATAAACAACAAATATCTCTAATCTTCCAACAAAGGTGTAAGAGGAATAGTGTTGTTGTGTGTTTTGTTGACTAAAAGGGAAGGAGAGCCGGTTTTCCACACCAAGTGGATGGCCTCCCTTAGCTTGCAACACAAGCTCCATAAATATCTTCAAGGACCTCCTTTCACACGCCCCAAGTGTAGATCGCATCCCCAAGCATATTTCGTGGATGTTACAACTTACGCTACGCAAAATAATTCCGGTTTTACAAAAACCGAAAATTACAAAAAAACGTTAATTAAACTAACTCGCTTAATTAACTTCCTTTCCTATGTTGCTCAACATAATTAAACTAGTACTAATCCTTAAACCGTGAATTTCTCCCTTGTTGTGATTGAGATTAGTACTTAGTAGAATTTCGGAACTAGCAACTAGTTTCGGATCATCCTCTCCTTCTTCAAAAGGAATTGTCCTCAATTCTTGCACATCGTTGTCTTCGAAATAGGGGGATAAGTCCCCTATGTTGAATGTGGCTGCCACACCATAGTCTCCGGGAAGGTCTATTTTGTAAGCATTATTGCCGTAGCGTTCAAGAACCTTGAAAGGTCCTTCAGCTCGGGGCATGAGTTTATGCTTTCTTTTACTTGGAAACCTTTCCTTCCTCAAGTGTATCCACACCAAATCTCCCGGAGCAAACAACCTCGGTTTTCGGCCCTTGTTTGCTTTTTTCTTGTACATTTCATTGGCCTTTTCGATGTTGGCGCGGATTTCTTTGTGAACCTTCACCATTGTTTCAGCTTGTTGCCTAGCATCCCCGTGGACATAAGAGTCCTTAGGCAACGAAATGAGATCAATAGGTACATACGGGTTTACCCCATATACCACTTCGAACGGTGAATGTCTTGTTGCAAAAGTGGGAGTCCTATTGTAAGCAAATTCCGCGTGGCATAGCTTGACATCCCAATCTTTCCCGGTCTTGCTCACTAAGCCCCTTAACAAGGTGCCTAGAGTTCGATTTGTCACTTCTGTTTGACCGTCAGTTTGGGGGTGATGTGAAGTACTAAACAGCAACTTAGTTCTTTATATTTTGATGAGAAATTGAAAGATTGCAAAAACTCAACCCATTTAGCATGTCTCGGATTTAGCTTTTGCTGCCCATGTATATACTTCAATGCCTCGTGATCCGAATGAAGCACAAAGTGACTTGGACGAAGGTAATGACTCCAATGATCAAGTGCACGAACAATTGCATAAAATTCTTTGTCATATGTAGAGTAATTGAGTTTAGCACCACCCAATTTCTCACTAAAGTATGCAATGGGACGTTTCTTTTGGATGAGGATCGCCCCTATACCAACCCCACTAGCATCACACTCTACTTCAAAAGGTTGTGAAAAATCCGTAATGCTAGAATGGGTGTATTACACAACAAGTCCTTAATGCTCTCAAATGCACGTTGGGCTGCCTTAGTCCATGCAAATTTTCCTTGCTTGATACATTCAGTCATAGGAGCTACTACACTACTAAAATTGCGCACAAATCTTCTATAAAAAGAAGCCAAGCCATGAAAAGAACGTACCTCCGAAATTGTAGTGGGAATAGGCCAACTCTTTATTGCCTCAACTTTCGAAGGATCAACTGAAACGCCATCTTTAGAAACGATGTAGCCCAAGAATGTAACACTAGGAACTAGAAAATAGCACTTTTCTAACTTCCCATATAGCTTTTGTGCACGTAACACCTCAAAAACCTCGCGAAGATGCGTGAGATGCTCCACCACACTCCTACTATATACAAGGATGTCATCAAGATAAACCACCACACACCTCCCTAAGAATGGTTTCAACACCTCATTCATCAATCTCATGAAAGTACTAGGTGCATTAGTAAGTCCAAATGGCATGACAAGCCACTCATATAACCCCATCTTAGTCTTAAAGGCGGTCTTCCACTCATCTCCTTCTCGCATTCTTATTTGATGATAACCACTCCGCAAATCAATTTTGGAGAAAATAGTAGAACCATGCAACTCATCCAATAAGTCATCCAATCTAGGAATGGGAATCTATACTTCACGGAATGTTGTTTACGGCCAGGCTATCAATGCACATACGCCAAGTACCATCTTTCTTAGGCACCAACAAAGCAGGGGCACATGGGCTCATACTCTCTCTAACATAACCCCTAGCCATCAACTCCTCAATTTGTCGTTGTAACTCTTTTGTCTCCCGAGGATTGCACCTATAAGCGGCTTTGTTAGGAAGTGACGCCCTGGAACAAGGTCAATCGATGTTCTATGCCGCGAATTGGGGGTAAACCCGGGGGTAGGTCTTGAGGGAACACGTCCATGTACTCGTCAAGTACTTGCTCTAAATCCTTAGGTATCTCGTACCCTCTTTGTCCCCCTTCAACTTCCTTGGCAACCAACACAAAACCCGTACCTTCCCCTTCTAACTCCCTCTCAATCTCCTTAGCACTCACCAAGAATGACCCCTTAGATATAGGAGATGATGTTAAAGGTTTTAGGGCAGTCTTCTTTCCCCCCACCGTGGCAATACATACATTAGAACGTCCATCATACTTCACAAATCGGTCATATTGCCATGGTCTTCCCAACAATATATGACAAGCATCCATGTTGCAAACATCACACAAAACATCATCCTTAAACTTACCAATTTCAAACGTGATTAAGGCTTGTTTTGTTACTTTGATACCATTGTCATTACTAAGCCAATTCAATTTATATGGGCGGGATGATTAGATGTAGGCCACTTTAATTTTTCAATGAGGGTGGTAGACACTACATTAGCACAACTACCATTATCAATGATGAGATCACATACCCTTTGTTTCACTAAGCGAGTGAAAAAGATTTTATCCCTTTGAGTGTCGTCCAAAAGGGCGGGTTGTGTATGCAAGGTACGGCGAACAATGAGTTGCATGCCTTCATGGATAGTTCCTCTTCGAATCAGCCCCATAATCATCCTCGTCTTCATGCTCCTTATTTTGAGCGCCCTCAAACTCCTCTTCTTCGATGTTGCCCGTGGCATAGTCTTCTTCAATCTCTTGGATGTCTCTCAAAGTCATGACCCTATTATTGGGGCAATCCTTCAAGATATGGCCATAACCTTTGCATTTAAAACAAATGCGTCTCTCCTCATTAGCCATAGGTGTAGAACTCTTTCCTTTATCACCCTTGAATTTGTCGAATTTGGGTGTGAGCTTGAACCACTAGCCTCCTCTTTCTTGCCCCCTCTTGTTTTATCAAAGTTCTTCACAACAGCTTAAAGTTCGAATTCTTCTTAGCCTTGGCATACTTTTCGGCCCTCATTGCCACTTGAACAACCTCTTCAAAACTCCAATAGGGTTGGAGATCCACTTTCTTGGCAATTCTTTTGTCTAAACCGGTTATAAACCGGGCGATTTTAGGCTCGGCCTTTTCATTCACATCACATAGCATATTGATCCTCTCAAATTCCGCAACATATTCTTCGACACTTAGGTTATTTTGTCGAAAGGCTTGCAATTTTAGGAACATATCTTGTGTGAAATCCAGAGGAGGAAGCGTTTCTTCATTCGTGCTTGTAACTTCTCCCATGAACGTAGACTAGGCTTTCCATCTTTGCGTCGCTTAGCCTTCAAGTTCTCATACCACAAACTAGCATATCCCGTTAGCTTAAGGACAACCACTTTAAACCTCTTGGCATCATCATAGTCCTTGTAATCAAAGACTCGTTCCATCCTTTGCAACCATTCTAGGAATTTTTCGGGTTTCATGTTCCCATCAAATTCCAGATATCGAGCCTTAAGCCACGATCATCATCCCTTGGTTGCCTCCTTGGCCGAGGGTTGAACGCTTCTTCCTCCGAACTAGAACCGTGATGATTAGTTCTAGGACTCCTAACAGACTAGGAGTATTCCTACGTTGGTGCCCACCTTGGCCTTGTTGTAGTAACCGCATAATTTCGTCCATGCGTTGGGTGAGATCCTCTATTTGCCTATCCCTACGTAAGTCCTTGGCTTGTTCGAGTGTAAGACCCCTAGGCACTCGACCCCCACGCCTCCTTGTTCCTCCTCCATAATAAAATCCGACCGAAGTTGGATTAACGGATGAAACTTGAGCACCAAGTAACGGATGAACTAGCGTGTATGATTCAAGTCTTGAACGTTTTCAACGATCTTGAAGTAATTTTTTCACCACTCCGCAAATTTAATCAATCACCTTTGATGAAACTTTGTGAAAAAATTAAAATCTTGGAAAAAAGATTTGATCTTGAAGAGTTTCTTGAAGATCAACTACTCCTCCTTAGGCGAACAAAAACCGGAAAAAAAATCGAACCTTGCGTGGATGAATGTGGATGAATGGCTGCGCTTGTATGATGTGATGATGGTGAATGGATGTAACCAAAGCTCTTGATACCAGATGATATATTTAATCTAAGTAAGATCAAATAATATGCGGAAGACGTGTAATCTCTATGAAAGTATTCGAACAATGTAACCAAGATAGAACTTAGTTGCTCAATGATACAGGCACAGCCACCACAAGGAACAATCTAAGGGTTTTGATGCGTAAAGGCAAAGCCACCAGCAATCAAGTATTCTTTGTGTTTGCACACTTAAGTTTTAAGAAAACTCACAAACTTTAGTTCATTCACTCGTGTATAATGAATTCGTACATCCTAACTATTTATACGCAAAACAAAACCGACTCCTACTATGCTTAGGACAAATCCCTAAGTCATAATCCTAATCAAACTAGAACTCCTAAACATCACATACTTCTACTCGTTTAGTATGTTGGACATCCTTTAGAGTTCTAAACACACACTACTCCTATCAAACATAAACTATAAAGCAATAAAGATAGTTTGAGTCCTAACAGAACTAGAACTCCATCAAGCATGCACAATTATCACACGCCAGCATCACACGCCACCTAAGTTGGTTAGCAAACATGCTACCACTTTGTTCGTGATTCCCATGAAGAGTCCTCCATGTAAGTCAATTGAGCCAAGATCAATGCTGACATTCTTGTGTACAAGAGCTAGTAGATTTGCATCACTTTCTCCCGTATCAACAGGGACCTCCAAAAATGACTCAAAAACTTGCTATCTCGATCCGAGACAATAGTTTTTGGTATTCCATGTAGACGGACAATTTCCCTGAAATATAAACAAGAAACGTTAATAGCATCTTCTTCTTTTTATGACAAGGCACAAAGTGTGCCATTTTTGAAACGGTCCACCACCACCATGACCGAATCCTTTCCTCTTTGCGTTCTCGGAAGTGCAACGATGAAATCCATACTAATATCCTCCCAAGGCCTCTCCGATCGTGCAAAGGAGTATACAACCCCTTATGAAACATGCTTTTGGCTCTTTGACAAACTCCGCAACGAGCCAAAACAGCGTGCACTTCCTTGATCATATGAGGCCAAGTAAAATGTTCTTGTAATAATTCCATGGTTTTGGCAACGCCAAAATGGCCAGCCAAACCGCCACCATGAGCCTCTCTTATGAGCAAATCACGAACGGGACATTTGGGAACGCAAAGTTTGTTCCCTTTGAACAAGAACCCCTCCATCTGATGATAATGGTCTTTTGGACCATCTTTGGTAGCCTCGAACAGATCTCGTGTCCCCTCATCAAGAACATAAAATTCTTTAATTAGTTCAAACCCAAGTACCTTGGAATCCACCATATTAAGCAATACGTGTCTCCGAGATAAAGCATCGGCTACCACGTTAGCTTTCCTAGGCCTTGTACTTGGCAACAAAGTTGAACGATTGTAAGAACTCTACCCATTTAGCATGCCGAGCACTAAGCTTATGTTGTCCATGAATATATTTCAGTGATTCATGATCGGAATGAAGAACAAAAGCTTGTGGTCGTAAATAGTGACTCCAATGATTAAGAGATCTAACCATGGCGTAAAACTCTTTATCATAAGTGGAATAATTCAACTTAGCCTGATTTAATTTTTCGCTAAAATACGCAATAGGCTTGCCACATTGAATCAAAACAGCCCCAATACCCGTTCCACTTGCATCACACTCAACTTCAAATGGTTTTGCAAAATCCGGTAAAGCTAGGATAGGCGTTTTACACATTCGCTCCTTTACAAGCTCAAACGCCTTTTGAGCTGCGTTACTCCATTCAAATTTTCCATGTTTAGTGCATTCCGTTATAGGAGCTAATAAGGTGCTGAAATTGTTTATAAACCTCCTATAAAACGAAGCTAAACCATGAAAAGACCTCACCTCGGTGATAGTTGTAGGAACCGGCCAAGAAGAAATTGCTTCAACTTTGGATGGATCCACTTTCACCCCTTCATCCGAAATGATGAACCCAAGGAAGCCAATCTCTCGTTGCATGAACGTGCACTTTTCAAGCTTCCCATACAGTTTTTGTTCTCTCAAAACTTCGAACACTTGTTGCAAATGATTTAAATGATCATCCTTGTTAGCACTGAAAACAAGAATATCATCCAAATATACAACAACGAACTTTCCCAAAAATGGCCTAAGTACTTCATTCATTAATCTCATGAAAGTACTAGGGGCATTCGTGAGACCAAATGGCATAACCAGCCATTCATACAACCCATACTTCGTCTTGAAAGCCGTCTTCCACTCATCTCCCTCCTTCATGCATATTTGGTGGTATCCACTTCTCAAATCAATTTTCGAAAACAACTTGGATCCACTCAACTCATCTAGCATGTCATCCAATCTAGGGATGGGAAATCGCACTTTATGGTGATGTTGTTCACAAAGACGGCTATCAATACACATCCTCCATGAACCGTCTTTTTTTGGCACAAGCAAAGCCGGAACGGCACACGGACTCTTGCTCTCCCTCACGTAACCCTTGCCCATCAACTCACTGATTTGGCTTTGTAATTCCTCACTCTCTTTGGGATTACATCTATAGGAAGGCTTATTTGGAATTGGTGCTCCGGGAATGAGATCAATTTGATGTTCAATTCCACGTTTTGGGGGTAGGCCATTTGGTAGGTCATTAGGGAACACATCTCCAAACTCCTCCAACAACTCCCTCAAATGCGGATCCTCAACGTTCACTCCCTCATTCACCTCCTTGGCAACCAGAATATACACCAACTGATTTTCCTCCAACTCCCTCTCAAATCGTTTTCTCCCTAAGAAACCACTACACATCGGGTTTTCTTTTGGTGTTGGTTTTGTGTTTCGGATTTTTGGAGGTAATGGTAGTAAGGTTTTGATTTTGCCATTCTTGTTCACCTTATACACATTCTTAAAACCATCATGCATCACCTTGCGATCAAATTGCCACGGTCTACCAAGTAGTATATGGCACGCAGTCATAGGGATTACATCACATAGAATTTCATCTTCATATTTCCAATTGAGAATGTGATTAAAACTCTATTTTTTACCCTTACTTCACTATCATCATCTAGCCATTTCAGTTTATAAGGAATTGGATGTTTAGTCATAGGTAATGCTAACTTCTCTACAAGTTCGATTGAAGCTACATTAGTACAACTTCCACCATCTATGATCAAATTGCATAGTTTTTTTTTTCACTAGGCATTTCGAATGAAAAATGGTCTCCCTTTGTTCCTCATTTTCGGCCACCACATTTGAGTATAAGGACCTCCTAATCACTAAGGTTTCACCCTCCATTTCAGGATTGCACACGTCCTCCTCATCCTCACTTCCATTTTTATCATGTTCCATCTCTAAAAGAGATTGTCTTTCCAACTCGTCTATTTCTGTTATATCTCTTATGGTCATGATTCTTTTAGTCGGACAATTAGCTTGGTAATGACCATAGCCTTGACACTTAAAACATTTTACTTTTAAGGTTTTGTCATCTCCGACTTTCTCCTTGTCTTTCCTAGTGAAATCAGGTTTTTTGTTCTTATCAAGATTACTAGTACTAGGATTAACTTTGAAAGTACTAAATGGCTTGGAATAAGACTTACTTGCTACTGGTTTCTTCTTTTGGCTATCCATTTTGAGAGCCACTTTGCAAGCTTCATCGAATGTGAGGTATGGGAACACCTCTACTTTCTCACGCACCTCTTCATTTAGGCCTCCTAAGAACCGGCCTAACTTTTGCTCCTCCATTTCTTCGATTTCACAAACAATGGAAAGTTTCTCAAATTCCTTGATGTACTCCTCCATAGGCATGGCGCCTTGCTTGAGTGTGGACCATCTAACATACCGATTTTGTTTGTAGTTAGTTGGAACAAAACGTTTCCCTCAATTGCTTCTTCAATTTTTCCCAAGTAGCAATCTTGGATTTGTTCTCCTTCACCCTTTGCCTCTTCAATCCTTCTAACCAAATGGATGCATATTTGGTTAGCTTCAATACAGCCACCTTGTATTTCTTGTCATTCGGAGTGTCTTTGTAATCAAAAAAACGCTCCAAAGAACGTTCCCATTCAATGTATAATTCGGATCACTAGCTCCATCAAAATCCGGAACTTCGATTTTCAAACCCCTATCATCGGCCCTAGGACTCTTTTCTTCCTCATTGGGTTTCTTCTTAAACAATTCTAAGGTTATCTTTGCCATCATGTCGTGTAATGCTTCGTTTTGCTTAGCTAAAGCTTCTAGCATCGCATCTCGTCTAGCATTATCATTCATTTCATCGTCCATTTCGTAACTCGCCTCTTGATACCACTTGATACGAACACACTTCTAAAATAGGAATTGCGTTTACGATAGTTGAACAATAAACTAAAAGCCTCCACTTCAAGTTTATAATTCGGTTTATAACTAAGGAAATGAATCTCCACTCTCTTCCTCAATCACGTTTTTAATTAACAAAGAACGAGAATCTCCACTCTCGAATATGTCAATTAGGTTGACTTTCTCGTAGTTTGACCTCCCAAGAAAATCGGTTCAAAGATAGAATAAAAACCTCGGTTTTTAATCTTTAACACAACGTGTTTTAATTTGAAGCACAAAGCTTAAATTTCAATTATCCAAATCTGATTTTCATTTATGATCACCATTACATATATATTACAAGCTAATCACTCCCAAAAGATCTAAGTACTTAAAAGATTAAACAAAGCAATAAACAACAAATATCTCTAATCTTCCAACAAAGGTGTAAGAGGAATAGTGTTGTTGTGTGTTTTGTTGACTAAAAGGGAAGGAGGGCCGGTTTTCCACACCAAGTGGATGGCCTCCCTTAGCTTGCAACACAAGCTCCATAAATATCTTCAAGGACCTCCTTTCACACGCCCCAAGTGTAGATCGCATCCCCAAGCATATTTCGTGGATGTTACAACTTACGCTACGCAAAATAATTCCGGTTTTACAAAAACCGAAAATTACAAAAAAACGTTAATTAAACTAACTCGCTTAATTAACTTCCTTTCCTATGTTGCTCAACATAATTAAACTAGTACTAATCCTTAAACCGTGAATTTCTCCCTTGTTGTGATTGAGATTAGTACTTAGTAGAATTTCGGAACTAGCAACTAGTTTCGGATCAGGTTACCTCTTCAAGGGTAACAAATTGTGTGTCCCCAAGAGCGGTGTGAGGGAGTTGTTGGTGAGAGAAGTGCATAGTGGTGGTTTGGCGGGTCACTTTGGCATACAAAAAACTCTTGATATTCTTGGTGAGCATTTCTATTGGCCAAGAATGATCAAAGATGTGACTTTGGTTGTGGAGAGATGTGCTACTTGTCAAAAAGCAAAGGGTCACTTCACCAAAGGTCTCTATACTCCTCTTCCAGTTCCGGATGCCCCATGGGAGAGTGTTAGCATGGACTTCATTGTGGGATTACCAAGAACTCAAAGGGGAAGGGATAGCATCATGGTGGTTGTAGATAGATTCTCTAAAATGGCTCACTTCATAGCTTGTAATAAAACTGATGATGCTGTAAAAGTGGCGGAATTATACTTCAAGGAAGTAGTCAAACTTCATGGCATTCCTCGAAGTATAGTTTCGGATAGGGACTCCAAGTTTCTTAGTCACTTTTGGAGGACCCTATGGAAGCTTGTTGGTACCAAGTTACTGTTTAGCACCTCTCATCATCCCCAAACTGATGGGCAAACGGAGGTGACAAATAGAACTTTGGGTACATTGTTGAGAGGACTTGTAAGCAAAACGCAAAAAGATTGGGACATGAAACTAGCCCATGCGGAGTTTGCTTACAACCGAGCTCATTCCTTAACTACTTCTCGCTCCCCATTTGAAGTAGTTTATGGAGTGAATCCCTTTGTGCCTATTGATCTTGTTCCTATGGTTAAAGGGGATATTGTGGAGAAAGATGCTAAAAAGAGGGTGGAAGCCTTTCAAAAAACCTGTGAGCAAGTGAAGAAAAGAATTGAGGAGATGAATAAGAAATACCAAGAGAGAGCAAATAAACGACGAAAACAACCCATCTTTCACCCTGGGGATTTGGTTTGGCTTCATTTGAGGAAAGAAAGATTTCCCAAACTTCGCAAAAACAAACTCATGCCTCGTTCTGATGGTCCATTTAGAGTGCTTGAAAGGGTGAATGATAGTGCTTACAAAATTAAGCTTCCTGATGAGTTGATAGGTGTTAGTGCTACTTTCAATGTGGGGGATTTGTCTCCATACTTAGATGATTCAAGTTTGAGGGCAAACTCTTCAAAAGAAGGGGAGAATGATCCAAAGTCTAGCCCACTTAAAGGCTCTTTGGTTCATGAACCTATTGCACTTGTTTTAGAAGCTCTTGGTTTTTCTCCATTTGTTCTTAAGCCCGAGTTTGTTACTTGTTTAACTTGGATGGTGGATTGAGGCGTGCATCACATTTTGAAGAGCCCAAGTTCTGTTTGGGTTACAAGCAAGGATGTAAAGGAAGCCCCAAGTTCTGTTTGGGTTCCTATTTATTTTTGTTGTTTTGGGTTGTAATAAAATCATGAGATTACTCATAAAGTATCTCATGATAGGCGTGTGCTTAGGAGTGATGATTAGGCAAGATAGGCGTGTGCTTAGGAGGAGTTTAAACTCCTTAGTTGCTGGTTATTTAACTTTGTAACAGCTCATTGAGTGAGCTTAATGAGGGGAGTGAATCAAGGAGCTTTTCATGCTCCTTGAAACTGATTTGGGGGGGCGGTTTTCTTAGGGTTTGCTGAGTGATTTGTGCTTCTTTCTTGCTGCTCCTAACTCTATTTAAGGACAGCTGATGTTCAATGGAAATCAGTTTTGAGTTTTGAAGTAAAAACCTTTGTGTTTTCAGTTTTAGCTTTGAGTTTGTCTCAAGTTTGAAACTAACCCTTATTACTTTGAGTGAGTCTTGAGTGATAAGATTAGGGGAGATTGAGTGAGTCTTGTCTCTGGCCTAAGATCCCAAATCATTGAGTTTGTCTTGTGATTTGGTCATTTATCCTAAAATCGTGAGTTACAAAGTGTTCTTGTGAGTGTTCGTGTTCTTGAGTTTAAAACATCGTCCAACTCTTGGAAGGGTGCTTTTAGATTCACATCACTTTGTTTGACTTCATTTTACTTTCATTTGATTCAACTAACTTTGTTTGACTTCATTTTACTTTAATTTGATTCAATTAGCTTTGTAGAATGCATTTGAATTTCATTTGACTTAATTAGCTTTGTTGAATACATTTGAGTTTCATTTGATTCAATTAGCTTTGTTGAATGCATTTGAGTTTCATTTGATTCAATTAGCTTTATTTGACTTCCTTTGACTTTCATTTAATTCAATTAGCTTTGTTTGACTTCATTTTACTTGAATTTGATTCCATTAGCTTTCTTGAATGCATTTGAGTTTCATTTGATTCAATTAGCTTTGTTGAATGCATTTAAGTTTCATTTGATTCAATTAGCTTTCTTGAATGCATTTGAGTTTGATTTGATTCAATTAGCTTTTTGAATGCATTTGAGTTTCATTTGATTCAATAAGTTTTGTTTGACGTCATTTGACTTTAATTTGATTCAATTAGCTTTGTTGAATGCATTCAAGTTTCATTTGATTCAATTAGCTTTGTTGAATGCATTTGAGTTTCATTTGATTCAATTAGCTTTGTTTGACTTCATTTTACTTTCATTTGATTCAACTAGCTTTGTTTGACTTCATTTTACTTTAATTTGATTCAATTAGCTTTGTAGAATGCATTTGAATTTCATTTGATTCAATTAGCTTTGTTGAATACATTTGAGTTTCATTTGATTCAATAAGTTTTGTATGACGTCATTTGACTTTAATATGATTCAATTAGCTTTGTTGAATGCATTTGAGTCATTTGATTCAATTAGCTTTGTTGAATGCATTTGAGTTTCATTTGATTAAATTAGCTTTGTTGAATGCATTTGAGTTTCATTTGATTCAATTAGCTTTGTTGAATGCATTTGAGTTTCATTTGATTCAATTAGCTTTTTGAATGCATTTGAGTTTCATTTGATTCAATAAGTTTTGTTTGACGTCATTTGACTTTAATATGATTCAATTAGCTTTGTTGAATGCATTTGAGTTTCATTTGATTCAATTAGCTTTGTTGAATGCATTTGAGTTTCATTTGATTAAATTAGCTTTGTTGAATGCATTTGAGTTTCATTTCATTCATTTAGCTATGTTTGACTTCATTTGACTTTCATTTGATACAATTAGCTTTTTGTGAATGCATTTGAGTTTCATTTTATTCAATTAGCTTTGTTGAATGCATTTGAGTTTCATTTGATACAATTAGCTATGTTTGAATTTCATTTGATGATTCATTTGACTTTAATTTGATTCAATTAGCTTTGTTGAATGCATTTGAGTGTCATTTGATTCAATTAGCTTTGTTGAATGCATTTGAGTTTCATTTGATTCATTTAGCTATGTTTGACTTCATTTGACTTTCATTTGATACAATTAGCTTTTTGTGAATGCATTTGAGTTTCATTTTATTCAATTAGCTTTGTTGAATACATTTGAGTTTCATTTGATTCAATAAGTTTTGTATGACGTCATTTGACTTTAATATGATTCAATTAGCTTTGTTGAATGCATTTGAGTTTCATTTGATTCAATTAACTTTGTTGAATGCATTTGACTTTCATGTGATTAGATTAGCTTTGTTGAATGCATTTGAGTTTCATTTGATTCATTTAGCTATGTTTGACTTCATTTGACTTTCATTTGATACAATTAGCTTTGTTGAATGCATTTGAGTTTCATTTTATTCAATTAGCTTTGTTGAATGCATTTGAGTTTCATTTGATTCAATTAGCTATGTTTGAATTTCATTTGATTATTCATTGGACTTTAATTTGATTCAATTAGCTTTGTTGAATGCATTTGAGTGTCATTTGATTTAATTAGCTTTGTTGAATGCATTTGAGTTTCATTTGATTCATTTAGCTATGTTTGACTTCATTTGACTTTCATTTGATACAATTAGCTTTTTGTGAATGCATTTTAGTTTCATTTTATTCAATTAGCTTTGTTGAATGCATTTGATTTTCATTTGATTCAATTAGCTTTGTTGAATGCATTTGATTTTCATTTGATTCAATTAGCTTTTTGAATGCATTTGAGTTTCATATGATTCAATAAGTTTTGTTTGACGTCATTTGACTTTAATTTGATTCAATTACCTTTGTTGAATGCATTCGAGTTTCATTTGATTCAATTAGCTTTGTTGAATGCATTTGAGTTTCATTTGATTCAATTAGCTTTATTTGACTTCCTTTAACTTTCATTTAATTCAATTAGCTTTGTTTGACTTCATTTGGGTTTTATTTGATTCAATTAGCTTTGTTGAATGCATTTGAGTTTCATTTGATTCAATTAGCTTTGTTGAATGCATTCGAGTTTCATTTGATTCAATTAGCTATGATGAATGCATTTGAGTTTCATTTGATTCAATTAGCTTTGTTGAATGCATTTGAGTTTCATTTGATTCAATTAGCTTTATTTGACTTCCATTTGACTTTCATTTAATTCAATTAGATTTGTTTGACTTCATTTTACTTTAATTTGATTCAATTAGCTTTCTTGAATGCATTTGAGTTTCATTTGATTCAATTAGCTTTGTTGAATGCATTTAAGTTTCATTTGATTCAATTAGCTTTCTTGAATGCATTTGAGTTTGATTTGATTCAATTAGCTTTTTGAATGCATTTGAGTTTCATTTGATTCAATAAGTTTTGTTTGACGTCATTTAACTTTAATTTGATTCAATTAGCTTTGTTGAATGCATTCAAGTTTCATTTGATTCAATTAGCTTTAATGAATGCATTTAAGTTTCATTTGATTCAATTAGCTTTGTTTGACTTCATTTTACTTTCATTTGATTCAACTAGCTTTGTTTGACTTCATTTTACTTTAATTTGATTCAATTAGCTTTGTAGAATGCATTTGAATTTCATTTGATTCAATTAGCTTTGTTGAATACATTTGAGTTTCATTTGATTCAATAAGTTTTGTATGACGTCATTTGACTTTAATTTGATTCAATTAGCTTTGTTGAATGCATTTGAGTTTCATTTGATTAAATTAGCTTTGTTGAATGCATTTGAGTTTCATTTGATTCAATTAGCTTTGTTGAATGCATTTGAGTTTCATTTGATTCAATTAGCTTTATTGAATGCATTTGAGTTTCATTTGATTCAATAAGTTTTGTTTGACGTCATTTGACTTTAATTTGATTCAATTAGCTTTGTTGAATGCATTCAAGTTTCATTTGATTCAATTAGCTTTGTTGAATGCATTTGAGTTTCATATGATTCAATTAGCTTTATTTGACTTCCTTTGACTTTCATTTAATTCAATTAGCTTTGTTTGACTTCATTTGACTTTTATTTGATTCAATTAGCTTTGTTGAATGCATTTGAGTTTCATTTGATTCAATTAGCTTTGTTGAATGCATTCGAGTTTCATTTGATTCAATTAGCTTTGTTGAATGCATTTGAGTTTCATTTGATTCAATTAGCTTTTTGAATGCATTTGAGTTTCATTTGATTCAATTAGTTTTGTTGAATGCATTTGAGTTTCATTTGATTCAATTAGCTTTGTTGAATGCATTTGAGTTTCATTTGATTCAATTAGCTTTGTTGAATGCATTTGAGTTTCATTTGATTCAATTAGCTTTGTTTGACTTCATTTGACTTTTATTTGATTCAATTAGCTTTGTTGAATGCATTTGAGTTTCATTTGATTCAATTAGCTTTGTTGAATGCATTCGAGTTTCATTTGATTCAATTAGCTTTGTTGAATGCATTTAAGTTTCATTTGATTCAATTAGCTTTCTTTGAATGCATTTGAGTTTGATTTGATTCAATTAGCTTTGCTGAATGCATTTGAGTTTCATTTGATTCAATTAGTTTTGTTTGAATGCATTTAAGTTTAATTTGATTCAATTAGCTTTGTTGAATGCATTCAAGTTTCATTTGATTTAATTAGCTTTAATTGAATGCATTTAAGTTTCATTTGATTCAATTAGCTTTGTTTGACTTCATTTTACTTTCATTTGATTCAATTAGCTTTGTTTGACTGCATTTTAGTTTAATTTGATTCAATTAGCTTTGTAGAATGCATTTGAATTTCATTTGATTCAATTAGCTTTGTTGAATACATTTGAGTTTCATTTGATTCAATAAGTTTTGTATGACGTCATTTGACTTTAATATGATTCAATTAGCTTTGTTGAATGCATTTGAGTTTCATTTGATTAAATTAGCTTTGTTGAATGCATTTGAGTTTCATTTGATTCAATTAGCTTTGTTGAATGCATTTGAGTTTCATTTGATTCAATTAGCTTTGTTGAATGCATTTGAGTTTCATTTGATTCAATTAGCTTTATTGAATGCATTTGAGTTTCATTTGATTCAATTAGTTTTGTTTGACGTCATTTGACTTTAATTTGATTCAATTAGCTTTGTTGAATGCATTCGAGTTTCATTTGATTCAATTAGCTTTGTTGAATGCATTTGAGTTTCATATGATTCAATTAGCTTTATTTGACTTCCTTTGACTTTCATTTGATTCAATTAGCTTTGTTTGACTTCATTTGAGTTTTATTTGATTCAATTAGCTTTGTTGAATGCATTTGAGTTTCATTTGATTCAATTAGCTTTGTTGAATGCATTTGAGTTTCATTTGATTCAATTAGCTTTGTTGAATGCATTTGAGTTTCATTTGATTCAATTAGCTTTTTGAATGCATTTGAGTTTCATTTGATTCAATAAGTTTTGTTTGACGTCATTTGACTTTAATTTGATTCAATTAGCTTTGTTGAATGCATTCGAGTTTCATTTGATTCAATTAGCTTTGTTGAATGCATTTGAGTTTCATTTGATTCAATTAGCTTTATTTGACTTCCTTTGACTTTCATTTAATTCAATTAGCTTTGTTTGACTTCATTTGACTTTTATTTGATTCAATTAGCTTTGTTGAATGCATTTGAGTTTCATTTGATTCAATTAGCTTTGTTGAATGCATTCGAGTTTCATTTGATTCAATTAGCTTTGATGAATGCATTTAAGTTTCATTTGATTCAATTAGCTTTCTTGAATGCATTTGAGTTTGATTTGATTCAATTAGCTTTTTGAATGCATTTGAGTTTCATTTGATTCAATTAGTTTTGTTTGAATGTCATTTGACTTTAATTTGATTCAATTAGCTTTGTTGAATGCATTCGAGTTTCATTTGATTCAATTAGCTTTGTTGAATGCATTTGAGTTTCATTTGATTCAATTAGCTTTGTTTGACTTCATTTTACTTTCATTTGATTCAATTAGCTTTGTTTGACTTCATTTTACTTTAATTTGATTCAATTAGCTTTGTTGAATGCATTTGAGTTTCATTTGATTCAATTAGCTTTGTTGAATACATTTGACTTTCATTTGATTCAATTAGCTTTGTTTGACTTCATTTGACTTTCATTTGATTCAATTAGCTTTGTTTGACTTCATTTGAGTTTCATTTGATTCAATTAGCTTTGTTGAATGCATTTGAGTTTCATTTGATTCAATTAGCTTTGTTGAATGCATTTGAGTTTCATTTGATTCAATTAGCTTTGTTGAATGCATTTGAGTTTCATTTGATTCAATTAGCTTTGTTTGAATGCATTTGAGTTTCATTTGATTCAATTAGCTTTGTTGAATGCATTTAAGTTTCATTTGATTCAATTAGCTTTGTTGAATGCATTTAAGTTTCATTTGATTCAATTAGCTTTGTTGAATGCATTTGAGTTTCATTTGATTCAATTAGCTTTGTTGAATGCATTTGAGTTTCATTTGATTCAATTAGCTTTGTTTGACTTCATTTGACTTTAATTTGATTCATTAGCTTTGTTGAATGCATTTGAGTTTCATTTGATTCAATTAGCTTTGTTGAATGCATTTGAGTTTCATTTGATTCAATTAGCTTTTTGAATGCATTTGAGTTTCATTTGATTCAATAAGTTTTGTTTGACTTCATTTGACTTTAATTTGATTCAATTAGCTTTGTTGAATGCATTTGAGTTTCATTTGATTCAATTAGCTTTGTTGAATGCATTTGAGTTTCATTTGATTCAATTAGCTTTATTTGACTTCCTTTGACTTTCATTTAATTCAATTAGCTTTGTTTGACTTCATTTGAGTTTTATTTGATTCAATTAGCTTTGTTGAATGCATTTGAGTTTCATTTGATTCAATTAGCTTTGTTGAATGCATTTGAGTTTCATTTGATTCAATTAGCTTTGTTGAATGCATTTGAGTTTCATTTGATTCAATTAGCTTTGTTGAATGCATTTGAGTTTCATTTGATTCAATTAGCTTTGTTTGACTTCATTTGACTTTCATTTGATTCAATTAGCTTTGTTTGACTTCATTTGACTTTCATTTGATTCAATTAGCTTTGTTTGAATGCATTTGAGTTTCATTTGATTCAATTAGCTTTGTTGAATGCATTTGAGTTTCATTTGATTCAATTAGCTTTGTTGAATGCATTTGAGTTTCATTTGATTCAATTAGCTTTGTTGAATGCATTTGAGTTTCATTTGATTCAATAAGTTTTGTTTGACGTCATTTGACTTTAATTTGATTCAATTAGCTTTGTTGAATGCATTTGAGTTTCATTTGATTCAATTAGCTTTGTTGAATGCATTTGAGTTTCATTTGATTCAATTAGCTTTGTTGAATGCATTTGAGTTTCATTTGATTCAATTAGCTTTGTTGAATGCATTTGAGTTTCATTTGATTCAATTAGCTTTGTTTGAATGCATTTGAGTTTCATTTGATTCAATTAGCTTTGTTTGAATGCATTTGAGTTTCATTTGATTCAATTAGCTTTGTTGAATGCATTTGAGTTTCATTTGATTCAATTAGCTTTGTTGAATGCATTTGAGTTTCATTTGATTCAATAAGTTTTGTTTGACTGCATTTGACTTTAATTTGATTCATTAAGCTTTGTTGATTGCATTTGAGTTTCATTTGATTCAATTAGCTTTGTTGAATGCATTTGAGTTTCATTTGATTCAATTAGCTTTTTGAATGCATTTGAGTTTCATTTGATTCAATAAGTTTTGTTTGACGTCATTTGACTTTAATTTGATTCAATTAGCTTTGTTGAATGCATTTGAGTTTCATTTGATTCAATTAGCTTTGTTGAATGCATTTGAGTTTCATTTGATTCAATTAGCTTTGATGAATGCATTTGAGTTTCATTTGATTCAATTAGCTTTGTTGAATGCATTTGAGTTTCATTTGATTCAATTAGCTTTGTTTGACTTCATTTGACTTTCATTTGATTCAATTAGCTTTGTTGAATGCATTTGAGTTTCATTTGATTCAATTAGCTTTGTTGAATGCATTTGAGTTTCATTTGATTCAATTAGCTTTGTTGAATGCATTTGAGTTTCATTTGATTCAATTAGCTTTCTTGAATGCATTTGAGTTTCATTTGATTCAATAAGTTTTGTTTGACGTCATTTGACTTTAATTTGATTCAATTAGCTTTGTTGAATGCATTTGACTTTCATTTGATTCAATTAGCTTTGTTGAATGCATTCGAGTTTCATTTGATTCAATTAGCTTTGTTGAATGCATTTGAGTTTCATTTGATTCAATTAGCTTTGTTGAATGCATTTGAGTTTCATTTGATTCAATTAGCTTTGTTTGACTTCATTTGATTTTCATTTGATTCAATTAGCTTTGTTGAATGCATTTGAGTTTCATTTGATTCAATTAGCTTTGTTGAATGCATTTGAGTTTCATTTGATTCAATTAGCTTTCTTGAATGCATTTGAGTTTCATTTGATTCAATTAGCTTTGCTTGAATGCATTTGAGTTTCATTTGATTCAATAAGTTTTGTTTGACTTCATTTGACTTTAATTTGATTCATTAAGCTTTGTTGAATGCATTTGAGTTTCATTTGATTCAATTAGCTTTGTTGAATGCATTTGAGTTTCATTTGATTCAATTAGCTTTGTTGAATGCATTTGAGTTTCATTTGATTCAATTAGCTTTATTTGACTTCCTTTGACTTTCATTTAATTCAATTAGCTTTGTTTGAATTCATTTGAGTTTCATTTGATTCAATTAGCTTTGTTGAATGCATTTGAGTTTCATTTGATTCAATTAGCTTTGTTGAATGCATTTGAGTTTCATTTGATTCAATTAGCTTTGTTGAATGCATTTGAGTTTCATTTGATTCAATTAGCTTTGTTGAATGCATTTGAGTTTCATTTGATTCAATTAGCTTTATTTGACTTCCTTTGACTTTCATTTAATTCAATTAGCTTTGTTTGAATGCATTTGAGTTTCATTTGATTCAATTAGCTTTGTTGAATGCATTTGAGTTTCATTTGATTCAATTAGCATTTTGACTTTCATTTGATTCAATTAGCTTTGTTGAATGCATTTGAGTTTCATTTGATTCAATTAGCTTTGTTGAATGCATTTGAGTTTCATTTGATTCAATTAGTTTTGTTTGACGTCATTTGACTTTAATTTGATTCAATTAGCTTTGTTGAATGCATTTGAGTTTCATTTGATTCAATTAGCTTTGTTGAATGCATTTGAGTTTCATTTGATTCAATTAGTTTTGTTGAATGCATTTGAGTTTCATTTGATTCAATTAGCTTTGTTTGACGTCATTTGAGTTTCATTTGATTCAATTAGCTTTGTTGAATGCATTCGAGTTTCATTTGATTCAATTAGCTTTGTTGAATGCATTTGAGTTTCATTTGATTCAATTAGCTTTATTTGACTTCCTTTGACTTTCATTTAATTCAATTAGCTTTGTTTGACTTCATTTGACTTTTATTTGATTCAATTAGCTTTGTTGAATGCATTTGAGTTTCATTTGATTCAATTAGCTTTGTTGAATGCATTTGAGTTTCATTTGATTCAATTAGCTTTGTTGAATGCATTTGAGTTTCATTTGATTCAATTAGCTTTTTGAATGCATTTGAGTTTCATTTGATTCAATAAGTTTTGTTTGACGTCATTTGACTTTAATTTGATTCAATTAGCTTTGTTGAATGCATTCAAATTTCATTTGATTCAATTAGCTTTGTTGGATGCATTTGAGTTTCATTTGATTCAATTAGCTTTATTTAACTTCCTTTGACTTTCATTTAATTCAATTAGCTTTGTTTGACTTCATTTGACTTTTATTTGATTCAATTAGCTTTGTTGAATGCATTTGAGTTTCATTTGATTCAATTAGCTTTGTTGAATGCATTCGAGTTTCATTTGATTCAATTAGCTTTGATGAATGCATTTGAGTTTCATTTGATTAAATTAGCTTTGTTGAATGCATTTGAGTTTCATTTGATTCAATTAGCTTTATTTGACTTCCTTTGACTTTCATTTAATTCAATTAGCTTTGTTTGAATTCATTTGACTTTCATTTGATTCAATTAGCTTTGTTGAATGCATTTAAGTTTCATTTGATTCAATTAGCTTTCTTGAATGCATTTGAGTTTCATTTGATTCAATTAGCTTTCTTGAATGCATTTGAGTTTCATTTGATTCAATAAGTTTTGTTTGACTTCATTTGACTTTAATTCGATTCATTAAGCTTTGTTGATTGCATTTGCGTTTCATTTGATTCAATTAGCTTTGTTGAATGCATTTGAGTTTCATTTGATTCAATTAGCTTTTTGAATGCATTTGAGTTTCATTTGATTCAATAAGTTTTGTTTGACTTCATTTGACTTTAATTCGATTCATTAAGCTTTGTTGATTGCATTTGCGTTTCATTTGATTCAATTAGCTTTGTTGAATGCATTTGAGTTTCATTTGATTCAATTAGCTTTATTTGACTTCCTTTGACTTTCATTTAATTCAATTAGCTTTGTTTGACTTCATTTGACTTTTATTTGATTCAATTAGCTTTGTTGAATGCATTTGAGTTTCATTTGATTCAATTAGCTTTGTTGAATGCATTCGAGTTTCATTTGATTCAATTAGCTTTGATGAATGCATTTGAGTTTCATTTGATTAAATTAGCTTTGTTGAATGCATTTGAGTTTCATTTGATTCAATTAGCTTTATTTGACTTCCATTGACTTTCATTTAATTCAATTAGCTTTGTTTGACTTCATTTTACTTTCATTTGATTCAATTAGCTTTGTTGAATGCATTTGAGTTTCATTTGATTCAATTAGCTTTCTTGAATGCATTTGAGTTTCATTTGATTCAATTAGCTTTGTTGAATGCATTTGAGTTTGATTTGATTCAATAAGTTTTGTTTGACGTCATTTGACTTTAATATGATTCAATTAGCTTTGTTGAATGCATTTGAGTTTCATTTGATTCAATTAGCTTTGTTGAATGCATTCGAGTTTCATTTGATTCAATTAGCTTTGATGAATGCATTTGAGTTTCATTTGATTAAATTAGCTTTGTTGAATGCATTTGAGTTTCATTTGATTCAATTAGCTTTATTTGACTTCCTTTGACTTTCATTTAATTCAATTAGCTTTGTTTGAATTCATTTGACTTTCATTTGATTCAATTAGCTTTGTTGAATGCATTTAAGTTTCATTTGATTCAATTAGCTTTGTTGAATGCATTTGAGTTTCATTTGATTCAATAAGTTTTGTTTGACTTCATTTGACTTTAATTCGATTCATTAAGCTTTGTTGATTGCATTTGCGTTTCATTTGATTCAATTAGCTTTGTTGAATGCATTTGAGTTTCATTTGATTCAATTAGCTTTTTGAATGCATTTGAGTTTCATTTGATTCAATAAGTTTTGTTTGACGTCATTTGACTTTAATATGATTCAATTAGCTTTGTTGAATGCATATGAGTTTCATTTGATTCAATTAGCTTTGTTGAATGCATTCGAGTTTCATTTGATTCAATTAGCTTTGATGAATGCATTTGAGTTTCATTTGATTAAATTAGCTTTGTTGAATGCATTTGAGTTTCATTTGATTCAATTAGCTTTATTTGACTTCCTTTGACTTTCATTTAATTCAATTAGCTTTGCTTGAATTCATTTGACTTTCATTTGATTCAATTAGCTTTGTTGAATGCATTTGAAGTTTCATTTGATTCAATTAGCTTTCTTGAATGCATTTGAGTTTCATTTGATTCAATTAGCTTTCTTGAATGCATTTGAGTTTCATTTGATTCAATAAGTTTTGTTTGACGTCATTTGACTTTAATATGATTCAATTAGCTTTGTTGAATGCATTTGACTTTCATTTGATTCAATTAGCTTTGTTGAATGCATTCGAGTTTCATTTGATTCAATTAGCTTTGATGAATGCATTTGAGTTTCATTTGATTAAATTAGCTTTGTTGAATGCATTTGAGTTTCATTTGATTCAATTAGCTTTATTTGACTTCCTTTGATTTTCATTTAATTCAATTAGCTTTGTTTGAATTCATTTGACTTTCATTTGATTCAATTAGCTTTGTTGAATGCATTTAAGTTTCATTTGATTCAATTAGCTTTCTTGAATGCATTTGAGTTTCATTTGATTCAATTAGCTTTCTTGAATGCATTTGAGTTTCATTTGATTCAATAAGTTTTGTTTGACTTCATTTGACTTTAATTCGATTCATTAAGCTTTGTTGATTGCATTTGCGTTTCATTTGATTCAATTAGCTTTGTTGAATGCATTTGAGTTTCATTTGATTCAATTAGCTTTGTTGAATGCATTTGAGTTTCATTTGATTCAATTAGCTTTATTTGACTTCCTTTGACTTTCATTTAATTCAATTAGCTTTGTTTGACTTCATTTGACTTTTATTTGATTCAATTAGCTTTGTTGAATGCATTTGAGTTTCATTTGATTCAATTAGCTTTGTTGAATGCATTCGAGTTTCATTTGATTCAATTAGCTTTGATGAATGCATTTGAGTTTCATTTGATTCAATTAGCTTTGTTGAATGCATTTGAGTTTCATTTGATTCAATTAGCTTTATTTGACTTCCTTTGACTTTCATTTAATTCAATTAGCTTTGTTTGACTTCATTTTACTTTCATTTGATTCAATTAGCTTTGTTGAATGCATTTGAGTTTCATTTGATTCACTTCATTTTACTTTCATTTGATTCAATTAGCTTTGTTGAATGCATTTGAGTTTCATTTGATTCAATTAGCTTTCTTGAATGCATTTGAGTTTCATTTGATTCAATTAGTTTTGTTTGACGTCATTTGACTTTAATATGATTCAATTAGCTTTGTTGAATGCATTTGAGTTTCATTTGATTCAATTAGCTTTGTTGAATGCATTTGAGTTTCATTTGATTCAATTAGTTTTGGTGAATGCATTTGAGTATCATTTGATTCAATAAGTTTTGTTCGACGTCATTTGACTTTAATTTGATTCAATTAGCTTTGTTGAATGCATTCGAGTTTCATTTGATTCAATTAGCTTTGTTGAATGCATTTGAGTTTCATTTGATTCAATTAGCTTTATTTGACTTCCTTTGACTTTCATTTAATTCAATTAGCTTTGTTTGACTTCATTTGACTTTTATTTGATTCAATTAGCTTTGTTGAATGCATTTGAGTTTCATTTGATTCAATTAGCTTTGTTGAATGCATTCGAGTTTCATTTGATTCAATTAGCTTTGATGAATGCATTTAAGTTTCATTTGATTCAATTAGCTTTGTTGGATGCATTTGAGTTTCATTTGATTCAATTAGCTTTATTTGACTTCCTTTGACTTTCATTTAATTCAATTAGCTTTGTTTGAATTCATTTGACTTTCATTAGATTCAATTAGCTTTGTTGAATGCATTTAAGTTTCATTTGATTAAATTAGCTTTGTTGAATGCATTTGAGTTTCATTTGATTCAATTAGCTTTGTTGAATGCATTTGAGTTTCATTTGATTCAATTAGCTTTTTGAATGCATTTGAGTTTCATTTGATTCAATAAGTTTTGTTTGACGTCATTTGACTTTAATTTGATTCAATTAGCTTTGTTGAATGCATTCAAATTTCATTTGATTCAATTAGCTTTGTTGGATGCATTTGAGTTTCATTTGATTCAATTAGCTTTATTTAACTTCCTTTGACTTTCATTTAATTCAATTAGCTTTGTTTGACTTCATTTGACTTTTATTTGATTCAATTAGCTTTGTTGAATGCATATGAGTTTCATTTGATTCAATTAGCTTTGTTGAATGCATTCGAGTTTCATTTGATTCAATTAGCTTTGATGAATGCATTTGAGTTTCATTTGATTAAATTAGCTTTGTTGAATGCATTTGAGTTTCATTTGATTCAATTAGCTTTATTTGACTTCCTTTGACTTTCATTTAATTCAATTAGCTTTGTTTGAATTCATTTGACTTTCATTTGATTCAATTAGCTTTGTTGAATGCATTTAAGTTTCATTTGATTCAATTAGCTTTCTTGAATGCATTTGAGTTTCATTTGATTCAATTAGCTTTCTTGAATGCATTTGAGTTGCATTTGATTCAATAAGTTTTGTTTGACGTCATTTGACTTTAATTTGATTCAATTAGCTTTGTTGAATGCATTTGACTTTCATTTGATTCAATTAGCTTTGTTGAATGCATTCGAGTTTCATTTGATTCAATTAGCTTTGATGAATGCATTTGAGTTTCATTTGATTAAATTAGCTTTGTTGAATGCATTTGAGTTTCATTTGATTCAATTAGCTTTATTTGACTTCCTTTGACTTTCATTTAATTCAATTAGCTTTGTTTGAATTCATTTGACTTTCATTTGATTCAATTAGCTTTGTTGAATGCATTTAAGTTTCATTTGATTCAATTAGCTTTCTTGAATGCATTTGAGTTTCATTTGATTCAATTAGCTTTGTTGAATGCATTTAAGTTTCATTTGATTCAATTAGATTTCTTGAATGCATTTGAGTTTCATTTGATTCAATTAGCTTTCTTGAATGCATTTGAGTTTCATTTGATTCAATAAGTTTTGTTTGACGTCATTTGACTTTAATATGATTCAATTAGCTTTGTTGAATGCATTTGACTTTCATTTGATTCAATTAGCTTTGTTGAATGCATTTGAGTTTCATTTGATTCAATTAGCTTTGTTGAATGCATTTGAGTTTCATTTAATTAAATTAGCTTTGTTGAATGCATTTGAGTTTCATTTGATTCAATTAGCTTTATTTGACTTCCTTTGACTTTCATTTAATTCAATTAGCTTTGTTTGAATTCATTTGACTTTCATTTGATTCAATTAGCTTTGTTGAATGCATTTAAGTTTCATTTGATTCAATTAGCTTTCTTGAATGCATTTGAGTTTCATTTGATTCAATTAGCTTTCTTGAATGCATTTGAGTTTCATTTGATTCAATAAGTTTTGTTTGACTTCATTTGACTTTAATTCGATTCATTAAGCTTTGTTGATTGCATTTGAGTTTCATTTGATTCAATTAGCTTTGTTGAATGCATTTGAGTTTCATTTGATTCAATTAGCTTTGTTGAATGCATTTGAGTTTCATTTGATTCAATTAGCTTTATTTGACTTCCTTTGACTTTCATTTAATTCAATTAGTTTTGTTTGACTTCATTTGACTTTTATTTGATTCAATTAGCTTTGTTGAATGCATTTGAGTTTCATTTGATTCAATTAGCTTTGTTGAATGCATTCGAGTTTCATTTGATTCAATTAGCTTTGATGAATGCATTTGAGTTTCATTTGATTCAATTAGCTTTGTTGAATGCATTTGAGTTTCATTTGATTCAATTAGCTTTATTTGACTTCCTTTGACTTTCATTTAATTCAATTCGCTTTGTTTGACTTCATTTTACTTTCATTTGATTCATTTAGCTTTGTTGAATGCATTTGAGTTTCATTTGATTCACTTCATTTTACTTTCATTTGATTCAATTAGCTTTGTTGAATGCATTTGAGTTTCATTTGATTCAATTAGCTTTCTTGAATGCATTTGAGTTTCATTTGATTCAATTAGTTTTGTTTGACGTCATTTGACTTTATTATGATTCAATTAGCTTTCTTTGAATGCATTTGAGTTTCATTTGATTCAATTAGCTTTGTTGAATGCATTTGAGTTTCATTTGATTCAATTAGTTTTGGTTGAATGCATTTGAGTATCATTTGATTCAATAAGTTTTGTTCGACGTCATTTGACTTTAATTTGATTCAATTAGCTTTGTTGAATGCATTCGAGTTTCATTTGATTCAATTAGCTTTGTTGAATGCATTTGAGTTTCATTTGATTCAATTAGCTTTATTTGACTTCCTTTGACTTCCTTTGACTTTCATTTAATTCAATTAGCTTTGTTTGACTTCATTTGACTTTTATTTGATTCAATTAGCTTTGTTGAATACATTTGAGTTTCATTTGATTCAATTAGCTTTGTTGAATGCATTTGAGTTTCATTTGATTCAATTAGCTTTGATGAATGCATTTAAGTTTCATTTGATTCAATTAGCTTTGTTGGATGCATTTGAGTTTCATTTGATTCAATTAGCTTTATTTGACTTCCTTTGACTTTCATTTAATTCAATTAGCTTTGTTTGAATTCATTTGACTTTCATTAGATTCAATTAGCTTTGTTGAATGCATTTAAGTTTCATTTGATTAAATTAGCTTTGTTGAATGCATTTGAGTTTCATTTGATTCAATTAGCTTTGTTGAATGCATTTGAGTTTCATTTGATTCAATTAGCTTTTTGAATGCATTTGAGTTTCATTTGATTCAATAAGTTTTGTTTGACGTCATTTGACTTTAATTTGATTCAATTAGCTTTGTTGAATGCATTCAAATTTCATTTGATTCAATTAGCTTTGTTGAATGCATTTGAGTTTCATTTGTTTCAATTAGCTTTATTTAACTTCCTTTGACTTTCATTTAATTCAATTAGCTTTGTTTGACTTCATTTGACTTTTATTTGATTCAATTAGCTTTGTTGAATGCATATGAGTTTCATTTGATTCAATTAGCTTTGTTGAATGCATTCGAGTTTCATTTGATTCAATTAGCTTTGATGAATGCATTTGAGTTTCATTTGATTAAATTAGCTTTGTTGAATGCATTTGAGTTTCATTTGATTCAATTAGCTTTATTTGACTTCCTTTGACTTTCATTTAATTCAATTAGCTTTGCTTGAATTCATTTGACTTTCATTTGATTCAATTAGCTTTGTTGAATGCATTTAAGTTTCATTTGATTCAATTAGCTTTCTTGAATGCATTTGAGTTTCATTTGATTCAATTAGCTTTCTTGAATGCATTTGAGTTTCATTTGATTCAATAAGTTTTGTTTGACTTCATTTGACTTTAATTCGATTCATTAAGCTTTGTTGATTGCATTTGCGTTTCATTTGATTCAATTAGCTTTGTTGAATGCATTTGAGTTTCATTTGATTCAATTAGCTTTTTGAATGCATTTGAGTTTCATTTGATTCAATAAGTTTTGTTTGACTTCATTTGACTTTAATTCGATTCATTAAGCTTTGTTGATTGCATTTGCGTTTCATTTGATTCAATTAGCTTTGTTGAATGCATTTGAGTTTCATTTGATTCAATTAGCTTTATTTGACTTCCTTTGACTTTCATTTAATTCAATTAGCTTTGTTTGACTTCATTTGACTTTTATTTGATTCAATTATGATGCAAAATGAGACTCCTCTCACGTGTGTTTAGGAGACCCACTAATAGCGGAAACGAACGAACAATGGATATAGACTTTTAGTCGAAAGAATCACTCTTAAAACTAAAAGAATTGTGTTTACTTAAGCTTGATAAGCTTCACTCACTTACTTCCACTTAAGGGTTCTAAATCTGATTAGAGGCTTCACTCACCTAGAAACTGATTTAGGAGGTTTTTGAGAGTAATTCAATTAGCTTCACTCACTAATTATCCTAACTCTCTCTTAGGTTAAGCTTTACTCACTTAACTCAAGGATTTCAAGATTAAGATCACTTCTTAATCACAAGAGGAAATTTCGGGTTTGCACTCCAAAAGTTCGAATAAGCACAATGCTCAAGTTTAACAACCAAATCTCGTTTTTTATTTATGATCACCATTACATATATATAGCAAAGAGCTAAAAAGGCTTAACAAATCAGCCATAAATATCTAATACACTAAGGTAATTAAACAAAGCAATTAAACAACAAATATCTCTTAATCCAACAAAGATGTAAGGGGTGAATAGTGTTGTTTGTGTGTTTTGTTGACTTTGGGGACAAAGGTGGCTGGTTTTCTCAAGCAAGTGGGGGGGCTTCTCTTAGCTTGCAAGTAAAGCTCCAAGAGTTCCCTTTACATGTCCCAAGTATAATTCACGTCCCCAAGCATGGTTCGTCCCATATTACAATTTACGCTACACAAAATAATTTCCGGTTTTACAAAACCGTAAATTACAAAAACTGTAATTAAGATTAGTACTTAGCTAAACTTCTAACAAGTGATCCTAATCCATGATATGAGCCATATCCAACGGATCTTGTTAGGTCGAATAGGTGATACTAAATCAGGGTTAAGGATGATCATGTAAGCCATCCTTAATAATCTTGGTACCTTCCCATTTCGTACCATTCTCTCTTTCTTCAAAAGAATTCGACCTCGAATTCCGTTGTTGGAGCTTGAAGGTTGTGCATAATCTTTCTTGTTCACCTCCATGCTCTTTAGAATTGGTGCTGCATCATTTTGTGGTGGTAGGGTTGGTGGAAGTTGTTCTATTACAACAACCTCCAATAAGACTTCCCTCAAATCAGGATTTTCTACCTCCACTCCCTCATTTGTTTTTGCATCCAATTTATACACAATTGTGCTTTCTTCTTCTTCTTGTTCAGCACTAACTTCACTTTCTCCTTTCGATTGAAGCTTCTCTACTAATAGAGACACTTTCTTCTTGTGAAGTTTTTGCTTCTTATCTTCTTGCATTTGTTGCCTCAAGAATCGAACCTTTTGATTAGCTTCTTGCATCCGTGCAAAAGCTTTAACTAGTTCATCCATATTAACAACAATACACTTATAGAAGTTCAAGATGAACTACTATTACAATGAATACAAACAGAAGAAAAAAAACATTCTGCCTAGAAACTGCCCAGAATTTTCACCAAAAATTCGAGCTTCAAAACCTAATCAAATCAACTTGAAATTGAATTAAATTTTGTCACAACGTAGCCCTAGGTGTTTTAAGCACTCGACCAAAATTTCATAAAAAATAACAAACCAATTGATTGCAGTTTTTATTTTTCTAAAGCTGGTCCAGATTAATCCGGTTTTAGACCACTTAAGAAAAACACGCTGATTATGCTAGCAAATGACCACCAAAAGTTATGAAATTTTACAGGCCAAAACTAGACATAAAAATAACCACTTTCAAAAAACGAATCACCCAAAAACACGATCTGAGATGTGAGAACCTCGCGTTCAAAGTTACCTCAAAAAACTGTCTTTTACGGGTTGCTTCCTTTTGCTTCTTTTTTTGTGGTTTTCCTTCTTCTCCAAGAACGTCTAAGTGCCAAGAGGACTTAGGGGCTGGAGCTCTGATACCACTTGATGCGAAATGAGACTCCTCTCACGTGTGTGTTTAGAAGACCCAAGAACACAATGCAGCGGAAAACGAACGAACTATGAATATAGACTTTTAGTCGAAAGAATCACTCTTAAAACTAAAAGAATTGTGTTTACTTAAGCTTGATAAGCTTCACTCACTTACTTCCACTTAAGGGTTCTAAATCCGATTAGAGGCTTCACTCACCTAGAAACCGATTTAGGAGGGTTTTGAGAGTAATTCAATTAGCTTCACTCACTAATTATCCTAACTCTCTCTTAGGTTAAGTTTACTCACTTAACTCAAGGATTTCAAGATTAAGATCACTTCTTAATCACAAGAGGAATTTTCGGATTTAGCTATCCAAATTTTCAATAAGCACAAAGCTCAATTTCAACATTCAAATCTGATTTTCCATTGATGAACCACATTACATATATATAGCAAAGAGCTAAAAAGGCTTAACAAATCAATCCCAAAAGATCTAAGTACTTAAAAGATTAAACAAAGCAATAAACAACAAATATCTCTAATTCCAACCAAGGTGTAAGAGGAATAGTGTTGTTGTGTGTTTTGTTGACTAAAAGGGAAGGAGGGCCGGTTTTCCACACCCAAGTGGAAGGCTTCCCTTAGCTTGCAACACAAGCTCCACAAATATCTCCAGGAACCCCTTTTACACGTCCCTAGGGTGATTCGCATCCCCAAGTATGGTTCGTCCAATATTACAACTTAAACTAAACAAAATATACTCGGTTTTACAAAACCGCAAAACTGATCCAAAATTGACGTCTCAATTGAAAGGCTACTGCAACTTCGTTTCTTCATGAAATCTCACCAAATTTTGTAGGATGAAACTTCAAGATGTTATTGAACCAATGCAATTGGAATCACTCGAAAATTCCAAGTAACTTGTTCGGAATCATCAAAATGATTCTACCGCGCCACAGACCAAACGTACAAAACAGTTTCTACTTATAACAACTTCTAAACATAATTAGTGAAAGTAAAGCATGTTTAGAACTCAACTAACACTAAACTTGCTAATTAAGCCTAATTAATTATTACAAAAATGAGAGCATCAAAAAGCTAACTGATTTCACTTCAAATTAGCTTTGTTGAATGCATTTGAGTTTCATTTGATTCAATTAGCTTTGTTGAATGCATTCGAGTTTCATTTGATTCAATTAGCTTTGATGAATGCATTTGAGTTTCATTTGATTAAATTAGCTTTGTTGAATGCATTTGAGTTTCATTTGATTCAATTAGCTTTATTTGACTTCCTTTGACTTTCATTTAATTCAATTAGCTTTGTTTGACTTCATTTTACTTTCATTTGATTCAATTAGCTTTGTTGAATGCATTTGAGTTTCATTTGATTCAATTAGCTTTCTTGAATGCATTTGAGTTTCATTTGATTCAATTAGCTTTGTTGAATGCATTTGAGTTTGATTTGATTCAATAAGTTTTGTTTGACGTCATTTGACTTTAATATGATTCAATTAGCTTTGTTGAATGCATTTGAGTTTCATTTGATTCAATTAGCTTTGTTGAATGCATTCGAGTTTCATTTGATTCAATTAGCTTTGATGAATGCATTTGAGTTTCATTTGATTAAATTAGCTTTGTTGAATGCATTTGAGTTTCATTTGATTCAATTAGCTTTATTTGACTTCCTTCGACTTTCATTTAATTCAATTAGCTTTGTTTGAATTCATTTGACTTTCATTTGATTCAATTAGCTTTGTTGAATGCATTTAAGTTTCATTTGATTCAATTAGCTTTGTTGAATGCATTTGAGTTTCATTTGATTCAATAAGTTTTGTTTGACTTCATTTGACTTTAATTCGATTCATTAAGCTTTGTTGATTGCATTTGCGTTTCATTTGATTCAATTAGCTTTGTTGAATGCATTTGAGTTTCATTTGATTCAATTTGCTTTTTGAATGCATTTGAGTTTCATTTGATTCAATAAGTTTTGTTTGACGTCATTTGACTTTAATATGATTCAATTAGCTTTGTTGAATGCATTTGAGTTTCATTTGATTCAATTAGCTTTGTTGAATGCATTCGAGTTTCATTTGATTCAATTAGCTTTGATGAATGCATTTGAGTTTCATTTGATTAAATTAGCTTTGTTGAATGCATTTGAGTTTCATTTGATTCAATTAGCTTTATTTGATTTCCTTTGACTTTCATTTAATTCAATTAGCTTTGTTTGAATTCATTTGACTTTCATTTGATTCAATTAGCTTTGTTGAATGCATTTAAGTTTCATTTGATTCAATTAGCTTTCTTGAATGCATTTGAGTTTCATTTGATTCAATTAGCTTTCTTGAATGCATTTGAGTTTCATTTGATTCAATAAGTTTTGTTTGACTTCATTTGACTTTAATTCGATTCATTAAGCTTTGTTGATTGCATTTGCGTTTCATTTGATTCAATTAGCTTTGTTGAATGCATTTGAGTTTCATTTGATTCAATTAGCTTTGTTGAATGCATTTGAGTTTCATTTGATTCAATTAGCTTTATTTGACTTCCTTTGACTTTCATTTAATTCAATTAGCTTTGTTTGACTTCATTTGACTTTTATTTGATTCAATTAGCTTTGTTGAATGCATTTGAGTTTCATTTGATTCAATTAGCTTTGTTGAATGCATTCGAGTTTCATTTGATTCAATTAGCTTTGTTGAATGCATTTGAGTTTCATTTGATTCAATTAGCTTTCTTGAATGCATTTGAGTTTCATTTGATTCAATAAGTTTTGTTTGACGTCATTTGACTTTAATATGATTCAATTAGCTTTGATGAATGCATTTGAGTTTCATTTGATTCAATTAGCTTTGTTGAATGCATTTGAGTTTCATTTGATTCAATTAGCTTTGTTGAATGCATTTGAGTTTGATTTGATTCAATAAGTTTTGTTGAATGCATTTGAGTTTCATTTGATTCAATTAGCTTTATTTGACTTCATTTGACTTTCATTTAATTCAATTAGCTTTGTTTGAATTCATTTGACTTTCATTTGATTCAATTAGCTTTGTTGAATGCATTTGAGTTTCATTTGATTCAATTAGCTTTGTTGAATGCATTTGAGTTTCATTTGATTCAATAAGTTTTGTTTGACTTCATTTGACTTTAATTTGATTCAATAAGCTTTGTTGATTGCATTTGAGTTTCATTTGATTCAATTAGCTTTGTTGAATGCATTTGAGTTTCATTTGATTCAATTAGCTTTGTTGAATGCATTTGAGTTTCATTTGATTCAATAAGTTTTGTTTGACGTCATTTGACTTTAATTTGATTCAATTAGCTTTGTTGAATGCATTCGAGTTTCATTTGATTCAATTAGCTTTGTTGAATGCATTTGAGTTTCATTTGATTCAATTAGCTTTATTTAATTCCTTTGACTTTCATTTAATTCAATTAGCTTTGTTTGACTTCATTTGACTTTTATTTGATTCAATTAGCTTTGTTGAATGCATTTGAGTTTCATTTGATTCAATTAGCTTTGTTGAATGCATTCGAGTTTCATTTGATTCAATTAGCTTTGATGAATGCATTTGAGTTTCATTTGATTAAATTAGCTTTGTTGAATGCATTTGAGTTTCATTTGATTCAATTAGCTTTATTTGACTTCCTTTGACTTTCATTTAATTCAATTAGCTTTGTTTGAATTCATTTGACTTTCATTTGATTCAATTAGCTTTGTTGAATGCATTTAAGTTTCATTTGATTCAATTAGCTTTCTTGAATGCATTTGAGTTTCATTTGATTCAATTAGCTTTCTTGAATGCATTTGAGTTTCATTTGATTCAATAAGTTTTGTTTGACTTCATTTGACTTTAATTCGATTCATTAAGCTTTGTTGATTGCATTTGCGTTTCATTTGATTCAATTAGCTTTGTTGAATGCATTTGAGTTTCATTTGATTCAATTAGCTTTTTGAATGCATTTGAGTTTCATTTGATTCAATAAGTTTTGTTTGACTTCATTTGACTTTAATTTGATTCATTAAGCTTTGTTGAATGCATTTGAGTTTCATTTGATTCAATTAGCTTTGTTGAATGCATTTGAGTTTCATTTGATTCAATTAGCTTTATTTGACTTCCTTTGACTTTCATTTAATTCAATTAGCTTTGTTTGACTTCATTTGACTTTTATTTGATTCAATTAGCTTTGTTGAATGCATTTGAGTTTCATTTGATTCAATTAGCTTTGTTGAATGCATTCGAGTTTCATTTGATTCAATTAGCTTTGATGAATGCATTTGAGTTTCATTTGATTAAATTAGCTTTGTTGAATGCATTTGAGTTTCATTTGATTCAATTAGCTTTATTTGACTTCCTTTGACTTTCATTTAATTCAATTAGCTTTGTTTGACTTCATTTTACTTTCATTTGATTCAATTAGCTTTGTTGAATGCATTTGAGTTTCATTTGATTCAATTAGCTTTCTTGAATGCATTTGAGTTTCATTTGATTCAATTAGCTTTGTTGAATGCATTTGAGTTTCATTTGATTCAATAAGTTTTGTTTGACGTCATTTGACTTTAATATGATTCAATTAGCTTTGTTGAATGCATTTGAGTTTCATTTGATTCAATTAGCTTTGTTGAATGCATTTGAGTTTCATTTGATTCAATTAGCTTTGATGAATGCATTTGAGTTTCATTTGATTAAATTAGCTTTGTTGAATGCATTTGAGTTTCATTTGATTCAATTAGCTTTATTTGACTTCCTTTGACTTTCATTTAATTCAATTAGCTTTGTTTGAATTCATTTGACTTTCATTTGATTCAATTAGCTTTGTTGAATGCATTTAAGTTTCATTTGATTCAATTAGCTTTGTTGAATGCATTTGAGTTTCATTTGATTCAATAAGTTTTGTTTGACTTCATTTGACTTTAATTCGATTCATTAAGCTTTGTTGATTGCATTTGCGTTTCATTTGATTCAATTAGCTTTGTTGAATGCATTTGAGTTTCATTTGATTCAATTAGCTTTTTGAATGCATTTGAGTTTCATTTGATTCAATAAGTTTTGTTTGACGTCATTTGACTTTAATATGATTCAATTAGCTTTGTTGAATGCATTTGAGTTTCATTTGATTCAATTAGCTTTGTTGAATGCATTCGAGTTTCATTTGATTCAATTAGCTTTGATGAATGCATTTGAGTTTCATTTGATTAAATTAGCTTTGTTGAATGCATTTGAGTTTCATTTGATTCAATTAGCTTTATTTGACTTCCTTTGACTTTCATTTAATTCAATTAGCTTTGTTTGAATTCATTTGACTTTCATTTGATTCAATTAGCTTTGTTGAATGCATTTAAGTTTCATTTGATTCAATTAGCTTTCTTGAATGCATTTGAGTTTCATTTGATTCAATTAGCTTTCTTGAATGCATTTGAGTTTCATTTGATTTAATAAGTTTTGTTTGACTTCATTTGACTTTAATTCGATTCATTAAGCTTTGTTGATTGCATTTGCGTTTCATTTGATTCAATTAGCTTTGTTGAATGCATTTGAGTTTCATTTGATTCAATTAGCTTTATTTGACTTCCTTTGACTTTCATTTAATTCAATTAGCTTTGTTTGACTTCATTTGACTTTTATTTGATTCAATTAGCTTTGTTGAATGCATTTGAGTTTCATTTGATTCAATTAGCTTTGTTGAATGCATTCGAGTTTCATTTGATTCAATTAGCTTTGATGAATGCATTTGAGTTTCATTTGATTAAATTAGCTTTGTTGAATGCATTTGAGTTTCATTTGATTCAATTAGCTTTATTTGACTTCCTTTGACTTTCATTTAATTCAATTAGCTTTGTTTGACTTCATTTTACTTTCATTTGATTCAATTAGCTTTGTTGAATGCATTTGAGTTTCATTTGATTCAATTAGCTTTGTTGAATGCATTTGAGTTTCATTTGATTCAATTAGCTTTGTTGAATGCATTTGAGTTTCATTTGATTCAATAAGTTTTGTTTGACGTCATTTGACTTTAATATGATTCAATTAGCTTTGTTGAATGCATTTGAGTTTCATTTGATTCAATTAGCTTTGTTGAATGCATTTGAGTTTCATTTGATTCAATTAGCTTTGATGAATGCATTTGAGTTTCATTTGATTAAATTAGCTTTGTTGAATGCATTTGAGTTTCATTTGATTCAATTAGCTTTATTTGACTTCCTTTGACTTTCATTTAATTCAATTAGCTTTGTTTGAATTCATTTGACTTTCATTTGATTCAATTAGCTTTGTTGAATGCATTTGAGTTTCATTTGATTCAATTAGCTTTGTTGAATGCATTTGAGTTTCATTTGATTCAATAAGTTTTGTTTGACTTCATTTGACTTTAATTCGATTCATTAAGCTTTGTTGATTGCATTTGCGTTTCATTTGATTCAATTAGCTTTGTTGAATGCATTTGAGTTTCATTTGATTCAATTAGCTTTTTGAATGCATTTGAGTTTCATTTGATTCAATAAGTTTTGTTTGACGTCATTTGACTTTAATATGATTCAATTAGCTTTGTTGAATGCATTTGACTTTCATTTGATTCAATTAGCTTTGTTGAATGCATTCGAGTTTCATTTGATTCAATTAGCTTTGATGAATGCATTTGAGTTTCATTTGATTAAATTAGCTTTGTTGAATGCATTTGAGTTTCATTTGATTCAATTAGCTTTATTTGACTTCCTTTGACTTTCATTTAATTCAATTAGCTTTGTTTGAATTCATTTGACTTTCATTTGATTCAATTAGCTTTGTTGAATGCATTTAAGTTTCATTTGATTCAATTAGCTTTCTTGAATGCATTTGAGTTTCATTTGATTCAATTAGCTTTCTTGAATGCATTTGAGTTTCATTTGATTCAATAAGTTTTGTTTGACTTCATTTGACTTTAATTCGATTCATTAAGCTTTGTTGATTGCATTTGCGTTTCATTTGATTCAATTAGCTTTGTTGAATGCATTTGAGTTTCATTTGATTCAATTAGCTTTGTTGAATGCATTTGAGTTTCATTTGATTCAATTAGCTTTATTTGACTTCCTTTGACTTTCATTTAATTCAATTAGCTTTGTTTGACTTCATTTGACTTTTATTTGATTCAATTAGCTTTGTTGAATGCATTTGAGTTTCATTTGATTCAATTAGCTTTGTTGAATGCATTTGAGTTTCATTTGATTCAATTAGCTTTGTTGAATGCATTTGAGTTTCATTTGATTCAATTAGCTTTCTTGAATGCATTTGAGTTTCATTTGATTCAATAAGTTTTGTTTGACGTCATTTGACTTTAATTTGATTCAATTAGCTTTGTTGAATGCATTTGAGTTTCATTTGATTCAATTAGCTTTGTTGAATGCATTTGAGTTTCATTTGATTCAATTAGCTTTGTTGAATGCATTTGAGTTTCATTTGATTCAATTAGCTTTGTTGAATGCATTTGAGTTTCATTTGATTCAATTAGCTTTGTTTGACTTCATTTGACTTTCATTTAATTCAATTAGCTTTGTTTGAATTCATTTGAGTTTCATTTGATTCAATTAGCTTTGTTGAATGCATTTGAGTTTCATTTGATTCAATTAGCTTTGTTGAATGCATTTGAGTTTCATTTGATTCAATAAGTTTTGTTTGACTTCATTTGACTTTAATTTGATTCAATAAGCTTTGTTGATTGCATTTGCGTTTCATTTGATTCAATTAGCTTTGTTGAATGCATTTGAGTTTCATTTGATTCAATTAGCTTTTTTGAATGCATTTGAGTTTCATTTGATTCAATAAGTTTTGTTTGACGTCATTTGACTTTAATATGATTCAATTAGCTTTGTTGAATGCATTTGAGTTTCATTTGATTCAATTAGCTTTGTTGAATGCATTCGAGTTTCATTTGATTCAATTAGCTTTGATGAATGCATTTGAGTTTCATTTGATTAAATTAGCTTTGTTGAATGCATTTGAGTTTCATTTGATTCAATTAGCTTTATTTGACTTCCTTTGACTTTCATTTAATTCAATTAGCTTTGTTTGAATTCATTTGACTTTCATTTGATTCAATTAGCTTTGTTGAATGCATTTGAGTTTCATTTGATTCAATTAGCTTTGTTGAATGCATTTGAGTTTCATTTGATTCAATTAGCTTTCTTGAATGCATTTGAGTTTCATTTGATTCAATAAGTTTTGTTTGACTTCATTTGACTTTAATTTGATTCATTAAGCTTTGTTGATTGCATTTGCGTTTCATTTGATTCAATTAGCTTTGTTGAATGCATTTGAGTTTCATTTGATTCAATTAGCTTTGTTGAATGCATTTGAGTTTCATTTGATTCAATTAGCTTTATTTGACTTCCTTTGACTTTCATTTAATTCAATTAGCTTTGTTTGACTTCATTTGACTTTTATTTGATTCAATTAGCTTTGTTGAATGCATTTGAGTTTCATTTGATTCAATTAGCTTTGTTGAATGCATTTGAGTTTCATTTGATTCAATTAGCTTTGTTGAATGCATTTGAGTTTCATTTGATTCAATTAGCTTTCTTGAATGCATTTGAGTTTCATTTGATTCAATAAGTTTTGTTTGACGTCATTTGACTTTAATTTGATTCAATTAGCTTTGTTGAATGCATTTAAGTTTCATTTGATTCAATTAGCTTTGTTGAATGCATTTGAGTTTCATTTGATTCAATTAGCTTTCTTGAATGCATTTGAGTTTCATTTGATTCAATAAGTTTTGTTTGACTTCATTTGACTTTAATTCGATTCATTAAGCTTTGTTGATTGCATTTGAGTTTCATTTGATTCAATTAGCTTTGTTGAATGCATTTGAGTTTCATTTGATTCAATTAGCTTTTTGAATGCATTTGAGTTTCATTTGATTCAATAAGTTTTGTTTGACGTCATTTGACTTTAATTTGATTCAATTAGCTTTGTTGAATGCATTCAAGTTTCATTTGATTCAATTAGCTTTGTTGAATGCATTTGAGTTTCATTTGATTCAATTAGCTTTATTTGACTTCCTTTGACTTTCATTTAATTCAATTAGCTTTGTTTGACTTCATTTGACTTTTATTTGATTCAATTAGCTTTGTTGAATGCATTTGAGTTTCATTTGATTCAATTAGCTTTGTTGAATGCATTCGAGTTTCATTTGATTCAATTAGCTTTGATGAATGCATTTGAGTTTCATTTGATTCAATTAGCTTTGTTGAATGCATTTGAGTTTCATTTGATTCAATTAGCTTTATTTGACTTCCTTTGACTTTCATTTAATTCAATTAGCTTTGTTTGACTTCATTTGACTTTTATTTGATTCAATTAGCTTTGTTGAATGCATTTGAGTTTCATTTGATTCAATTAGCTTTGTTGAATGCATTCGAGTTTCATTTGATTCAATTAGCTTTGATGAATGCATTTGAGTTTCATTTGATTCAATTAGCTTTGTTGAATGCATTTGAGTTTCATTTGATTCAATTAGCTTTATTTGACTTCCTTTGACTTTCATTTAATTCAATTAGCTTTGTTTGACTTCATTTTACTTTCATTTGATTCAATTAGCTTTGTTGAATGCATTCGAGTTTCATTTGATTCAATTAGCTTTGATGAATGCATTTGAGTTTCATTTGATTAAATTAGCTTTGTTGAATGCATTTGAGTTTCATTTGATTCAATTAGCTTTATTTGACTTCCTTTGACTTTCATTTAATTCAATTAGCTTTGTTTGACTTCATTTTACTTTCATTTGATTCAATTAGCTTTGTTGAATGCATTTGAGTTTCATTTGATTCAATTAGCTTTTTTGAATGCATTTGAGTTTCATTTGATTCAATAAGTTTTGTTTGACGTCATTTGACTTTAATATGATTCAATTAGCTTTGATGAATGCATTTAAGTTTCATTTGATTCAATTAGCTTTGTTGAATGCATTTGAGTTTCATTTGATTCAATTAGCTTTCTTGAATGCATTTGAGTTTCATTTGATTCAATAAGTTTTGTTTGACTTCATTTGACTTTAATTTGATTCATTAAGCTTTGTTGATTGCATTTGAGTTTCATTTGATTCAATTAGCTTTGTTGAATGCATTTGAGTTTCATTTGATTCAATTAGCTTTGTTGAATGCATTTGAGTTTCATTTGATTCAATTAGTTTTGTTGAATGCATTTGAGTTTCATTTGATTTAATAAGTTTTGTTTGACGTCATTTGACTTTAATTTGATTCAATTAGCTTTGTTGAATGCTTTCGAGTTTCATTTGATTCAATTAGCTTTGTTGAATGCATTTGAGTTTCATTTGATTCAATTAGCTTTGTTGAATGCATTTGAGTTTCATTTGATTCAATTAGCTTTGTTGAATGCATTTGAGTTTCATTTGATTCAATTAGCTTTCTTGAATGCATTTGAGTTTCATTTGATTCAATAAGTTTTGTTTGACGTCATTTGACTTTAATATGATTCAATTAGCTTTGATGAATGCATTTAAGTTTCATTTGATTCAATTAGCTTTGTTGAATGCATTTGAGTTTCATTTGATTCAATTAGCTTTCTTGAATGCATTTGAGTTTCATTTGATTCAATAAGTTTTGTTTGACTTCATTTGACTTGATACGAAATCAGTTGCTAATTCCGAAATTCTACTAAGTACTAATCTCAATCACAACAAAGGAGAGATTCACGGGTTAAAGATTAGTACTAGTTTAATCATGTTGAGCAACGAAGGAAAGGAAGTTAATTAAGCTAGTTAGTTTAATTAACGTTTTTGTAATTTTCGGGTTTTGTAAACCCGGAATTATTTTGTTTAGCGTAAGTGTAAATTGGTCGAACCATACTTGGGGTTGCGAACCATACTTGGGACGTGTAATGGGCACTCATGGAGATCTTTTGAAGCTTCCCTTGCAAGCTAAGACAAGCCCTCCACTTGCTTGAAGAAAACCGTCCCACTTTGCCCTAAAGTCAACAAAACACACAACAACACTATTCCTCCTTACATCCTTGTTGGATTAAGAGATATTTGTTGTTTAATTGATTTGTTTAATTACTTTGGTGCTTAGATATTTTGGCTAATGTTTTAAGCCTTCTTTAGCTTGTACTTGATATATGTAATGGATCAAGTAATGAAAAAATCAGTTTTAGTTTTGATTTAAACATTGTGTTTATTCGGTTTTTTTGGAGATTGAAAAATCCGAAATTCCTCTTGCGATTAAGAAGTGATCTTAATTTCGAAACCCTTGAGTTAAGTGAGTGAAACTTAATTTAAGAGAGAGTTAATATAATTAGTGAGTTTAAACTAATTAAATCCACTCTCAAAACCCTCCTAAATCAGTTAATAAGTGAGATAAACTTCATAACCGATTTAGAATCCTTAAGCACAAATAAGTGAGTAAAGCTTATCGAGCTTAAGTTACATTTTCATATACGTTTTCGCATCAAGTGGTATCAAGAGCTATGTTCTGAAATGGACGAGGAAATAGATGATAATGCTAGAAGAGATGCGATGCTAGAAGCTCTAGCTAAGCAAAACGAAGCATTACACGACATGATGGCAAAGATAACCTTAGAATTGTTTAAGAAGAAACCCAATGAGGAAGAAAGGAGTTCTAGGGCTGATGATAGGGGTTTGAAAATCGAAGTTCCAGATTTTGACGGAGCTAGTGATCCGGAATTATACATTGAATGGGAACGTTCTTTGGAGCGTTTTTTTGATTACAAAGACACTCCGAATGATAAGAAATACAAGGTTGCTGTTTTGAAGCTAACCAAATATGCATCCATTTGGTTAGAAGGCTTGAAGAGGCAAAGGGTGAAGGAGAACAAATCCAAGATTGCTACTTGGGAGAAATTGAAGAAGCAATTGCGGAAGCGTTTTGTTCCTACTAACTACAAGCAAAATCAGTATGTTAGATGGTCCACACTCAAACAAGGCACCACGTCCATGGATGAGTACATCAAGGAATTCGAAAAGCTTTCCATTGTTTGTGAAATAGAAGAAATGGAGGAGCAAAAATTGGGCAGATTCTTGGGAGGCCTAAATGAGGATGTGCGTGAGAAGGTGGAGGTGTACCCATACCTTTCTTTCGACGAGGCTTGCAAAGTGGCTCTCAAAATTGACAGCCAAAAGAAGAAAGCAACAACAAGTAAGTCTTATTCAAAGCCATTTAGTACTTTTAAAGCTAATACTAGTACTAGCAACTTTGATAAGAACAAAAAATCAGATTTCATTCCGAAAGAGAAGGAGAAAGTGGTAGATGACAAAGCCTTTAAAGTTAAATGTTTTAAGTGTCAAGGTTATGGTCATTACCAATCGACTTGTCCTACGAAAAGAGTCATGACTATAAGGGACATAGAGGAGATAGACGAATTGGAGAGGATATACCTCTTAGAAAAGCAACATGATAAATCTGATTTAGGTAACGAAAGTGATGAGGACGTGTGTAATCCAGAAATGGAGGGTGAAATGTTGGTTCTTAGGAGATCCTTGTACTCTAATGTCGTGGCTGAAAATGAGGAACAAAGAGAAACCATTTTTCATTCGAAATGCTTAGTGAATAAGAAGCTATGCACGTTAATCATTGATGGTGGTAGTTGTACAAATGTAGCTTCAACTGAACTTGTAGAGAAGTTAGCATTACCTACTACTAAACATCCACATCCTTATAAACTGAAATGGTTAGATGATGACAGTGAAGTAAGGGTGAAGAATAGAGTTTTAATCACGTTTTCCATTGGAAATTATGAAGATGAAATTCTATGTGATGTAATTCCTATGATCACGTGCCATATTCTACTTGGTAGACCGTGGCAATTTGATCGAAAAGTAATGCATGATGGTTGTTCGAATGTGTATAAGGTAAACAAGAATGGCAAAACCAAAACCTTATTACCATTGCCCCCTTCAAAAATACGAGACACAACACCTAAGCCAAAAAAGAACCTCGTGAGTGGTAGTGTGTTTTTTGGGGAGAAAAAGATTCGAGAGGGAGTTGGGAACAAATCAGGTCGTGTATGTTCTAATTGCTAAGGAGGTGAACGAGGGAATGGAAGTTGAAGATTCGGATTTGAGGGAGTTATTGGAGGGATTTGGAGACGTGTTTCCTAATGACCTACCAAATGGCCTACCCCTAAACGTGGAATTGAGCATCAAATTGATCTCATTCCCGGAGCACCACTTCCAAATAAACCTTCCTATAGATGCAATCCGAAAGAAAGTGAGGAGTTACAAAGCCAAATCGGTGAATTGATGAAGAAAGGCTACGTGAGAGAGAGTAAAAGTCCATGTCTTTGTTCCGGCTTTACTTGTGCCAAAAAGGACGGAACATGGAGGATGTGTATTGATAGCCGTCTTGTGAACAATATAACCATCAAATACAGATTTCCCATCCCTAGGTTAGATGACATGTTAGATGAGTTAAGTGGATCCAATTTGTTTTCGAAAATTGATTTGAGAAGTGGATACCACCAAATATGCATGAGAGAGGGAGATGAGTGGAAGACGGCTTTCAAAACGAAGTATGGGTTGTATGAATGGATGGTTATGCCGTTTGGTCTCACAAATGCCCCTAGTACGTTCATGAGATTGATGAATGAAGTACTTAGGCCGTTTTTTTGGGAAAGTTCGTGGTGGTGTATTTGGATGATATTCTTGTCTATAGTTCTAACAAGGAGGATCATTTGGAGCATTTGCAACGATTGTTCGAAGTTCTAAGAGAGCAAAAGCGTACGGGAAGCTAGAAAAGTGCACGTTTATGCAAAGGGAGATTGGCTTCCTTGGTTTCATCATTTCGATGAAGGCGTGAAGGTGGATCCATCCAAAGTAGAAGCAATTTCTTCTTGGCTCGGTTCCCACCACTATCACCGAGGTGAGATCTTTTCATGGTTTAGCTTCATTTTATAGGAGGTTTATAAATAATTTCAGCACATTATTAGCTCCTATAACCGAATGTACTAAACATGGAAAATTTACATGGAGTGACGCAGCTCAAAAGGCGTTTGAACTTGTAAAGGAGAAAATGTGTAACACGCCTATTTTAGCTTTACCTCGATTTCACTAAACCATTTGAAGTTGAGTGTGACGCCGAGTGGAACGGGTATTGGGGCTGTTCTAATTCAATGTGGCAAACCTATTGCTTATTTTAGCGAGAAACTAAATCGAGCCAAGTTGAATTATTCCACGTATGATAAAGAGTTTTACGCCATGGTTAGAGCTCTTAATCATTGGAGTCACTATTTGCGACCACAAGCTTTTGTTCTCCATTCGGATCATGAATCATTGAAATATATTCATGGCCAACATAAGCTTAGTGCTCGTCATGCTAAATGGGTGGAATTCTTACAATCTTTCAATTTTGTTGCCAAGTACAAGGCCGGAAAAGCCAACATTGTAGGCGATGCTTTATCTCGGAGACACGTATTGCTTAACATGGTGGATTCCAAGGTACTTGGGTTTGAGTTGATTAAAGAATTCTATGTTCTTGATGAGGAGACACGTGACCTGTTCGTGGCTACCAAGGATGGTCCAAAAGACCATTATCATCAAATGGAAGGGTTTTTGTTTAAAGGGAACAAACTTTGTGTTCCTAAATGTCCCGTTCGTGATTTGCTAATTAGAGAAGCTCATGGAGGTGGGTTAGCTGGCCATTTTGGCGTTAACAAGACTATGGAGTTGTTACAAGAACATTTTTCGTGGCCTCATATGCTCAAAGAAGTACATGCTGTTTTGGCTCGTTGTGGTGTTTGTCAAAGGGCTAAAAGCACGTTCCATAAGGGGTTGTACACTCCTTTACCAACACCGGAGAGACCATGGGAGGATGTCAGTATGGATTTCATTGTGGCTCTTCCTAGGACACAAAGAGGGAAGGATTCGGTCATGGTGGTAGTGGACCGTTTCTCGAAAATGGCACACTTCGTGCCTTGTCACAAAACGGAAGATGCTATTAATGTTTCTTGTTTATATTTCGGGGAAATTGTTCGCTTGCATGGAGTGCCAAGAACTATTGTCTCGGATCGAGATAGTAAGTTTTTGAGTCATTTCTGGAGGTCCCTATGGAGGATGATGGGTACTAAGTTGCTGTTTAGTACTTCACATCACCCCCAAACAGATGGTCAAACCGAAGTGACCAATCGAACTCTAGGCACCTTGTTAAGGGGCTTAGTGAGCAAGACGGGAAAAGATTGGGATGTCAAGTTATGCCATGCGGAGTTTGCTTACAATAGAACTCCAACTTTTGCAACAAAACATTCACCGTTCGAAGTGGTATATGGGGTAAATCCGTATGTACCTATTGATCTTATTTCGTTTGACTTCATTTGACTTTTATTTGATTCAATTAGTGGTACGAAATGGGAAGGTACCAAGATTATTAAGGATGGCTTACATGATCATCCTTAACCCTGATTTAGTATCAACTAACAAGATCCGTTGGATATGGCTCATATCATGGATTAGGATCACTTGTTAGAAATTTAGCTAAGTACTAATCTTAATTAACGTTTTTGTAATTTTCGGTTTAAAGATTAGTACTAATTTAATCATGTTGAGCAACATAGGAAAGGAAGTTAATTAAGCGAGTTAGTTTAATTAACGTTTTTGTAATTTTCGGTTTGTGTAAACCCGGAATTATTTTGTTAGCGTAAGTTGTAATATTGGACGAACCATACTTGGGGATGCGAATCACCCTAGGGACGTGTGAAAGGGGTTCTTGGAGATATTTGTGGAGCTTGTGTTGCAAGCTAAGGGAAGCCATCCACTTGGTGTGGAAAACCGGCCCTCCTTCCCTTTTAGTCAACAAAACACACAACAACACTATTCCTCTTACACCTTGGTTGGAATTAGAGATATTTGTTGTTTATTGCTTTGTTTAATCTTTTAAGTACTTAGATCTTTTAGGAGTGATTAGCTTGTAATATATATATGTAATGTTGATCAAGTAATGAAAAGATCAGTTTTAGTTTTGATTTAAACATTGTGTTTATTCGGTTTTTTTGGAGATTGAAAAATCCGAAATTCCTCTTGCGATTAAGAAGTGATCTTAATTTCGAAACCCTTGAGTTAAGTGAGTGAAACTTAATTTAAGAGAGAGTTAATATAATTAGTGAGTTTAAACTAATTAAATCCACTCTCAAAACCCTCCTAAATCAGTTAATAAGTGAGATAAACTTCATAACCGATTTAGAATCCTTAAGCACAAATAAGTGAGTAAAGCTTATCGAGCTTAAGTTACATTTTCATATACGTTTTCGCATCAAGTGGTATCAGGTTCCAGCCTCTAAGTCCTCTTGGCACTTAGACGTTCTTGGAGAAGAAGGAAAACCACAAAAAAAAAAAAAAAAAAGGAAGCAACCCGTAAAAAAACAGTTTTTTGAGGTAACTTTGAACGCGAGGTTCTCACATCTCAGATCGTGTTTTTGGGTGATTCTTTTTTTTGAAAGTGGTTATTTTTATGTCTAGTTTTGGCCTGTAAAATTTCATAACTTTTGGTGGTCATTTGCTAGCATAATCAGCGTGTTTTTCTTAAGTGGTCTAAAACCGGATTAATCTGGACCAGCTTTAGAAAAATAAAAACTGCAATCAATTGGTTTGTTATTTTTTTATGAAATTTTGGTCGAGTGCTTAAAACACCTAGGGCTACGTTGTGACAAAATTTCATTCAATTTCAAGTTGATTTGATTAGGTTTTGAAGCTCGAATTTTTGGTGAAAATTCTGGGCAGTTTCTAGGCAGAATGTTTTTTTTCTTCTGTTTGTATTCATTGTAATAGTAGTTCATCTTGAACTTCTATAAGTGTATTGTTGTTAATATGGATGAACTAGTCGAAGCTTTTGCACGGATGCAAGAAGCTAATCAAAAGGTTCGATTCTTGAGGCAACAAATGCAAAAGGACAAGAAGCAAAAACTTCACAAGGAGAAGGTGTCTCTATTAGTAGAGAAGCTTCAATCTAAAGAAGAAGAGAGTGAAGTTAATGCTGAAGAAGAAAAAGAACACACAAGTGTGTGTGAATTGGATGCAAAGACAAACGAGGGAGTGGAGGTAGAAAATCCTAATTTGAGGGAAGTCTTATTGGAGGTTGTTGTCATAGAACAACTACCACCAACCCTACCACCACAAAATAATGCAGCACCAATTCTAAAGAGCATGGAGATGAACAAGAAAGATTATGCACAACCTTCAAGCTCCAACAACAGAATTCGAGGTCGAATTCTTTTGAAGAAAGAGAGAATGGTACGAAATGGGAAGGTACCAAGATTATTAAGGATGGCTTACATGATCATCCTTAACCCTGATTTAGTATCAACTAACAAGATCCGTTGGATATGGCTCATATCATGGATTAGGATCACTTGTTAGAAATTTAGCTAAGTACTAATCTTAATTAACGTTTTTGTAATTTTCGGTTTAAAGATTAGTACTAATTTAATCATGTTGAGCAACATAGGAAAGGAAGTTAATTAAGCGAGTTAGTTTAATTAACGTTTTTGTAATTTTCGGTTTGTGTAAACCCGGAATTATTTTGTTAGCGTAAGTTGTAATATTGGACGAACCATACTTGGGGATGCGAATCACCCTAGGGACGTGTGAAAGGGGTTCTTGGAGATATTTGTGGAGCTTGTGTTGCAAGCTAAGGGAAGCCATCCACTTGGTGTGGAAAACCGGCCCTCCTTCCCTTTTAGTCAACAAAACACACAACAACACTATTCCTCTTACACCTTGGTTGGAATTAGAGATATTTGTTGTTTATTGCTTTGTTTAATCTTTTAAGTACTTAGATCTTTTAGGAGTGATTAGCTTGTAATATATATATGTAATGTTGATCAAGTAATGAAAAGATCAGTTTTAGTTTTGATTTAAACATTGTGTTTATTCGGTTTTTTTGGAGATTGAAAAATCCGAAATTCCTCTTGCGATTAAGAAGTGATCTTAATTTCGAAACCCTTGAGTTAAGTGAGTGAAACTTAATTTAAGAGAGAGTTAATATAATTAGTGAGTTTAAACTAATTAAATCCACTCTCAAAACCCTCCTAAATCAGTTAATAAGTGAGATAAACTTCATAACCGATTTAGAATCCTTAAGCACAAATAAGTGAGTAAAGCTTATCGAGCTTAAGTTACATTTTCATATACGTTTTCGCATCAAGTGGTATCAGGTTCCAGCCTCTAAGTCCTCTTGGCACTTAGACGTTCTTGGAGAAGAAGGAAAACCACAAAAAAAAAAGCAAAAGGAAGCAACCCGTAAAAAAACAGTTTTTTGAGGTAACTTTGAACGCGAGGTTCTCACATCTCAGATCGTGTTTTTGGGTGATTCTTTTTTTGAAAGTGGTTATTTTTATGTCTAGTTTTGGCCTGTAAAATTTCATAACTTTTGGTGGTCATTTGCTAGCATAATCAGCGTGTTTTTCTTAAGTGGTCTAAAACCGGATTAATCTGGACCAGCTTTAGAAAAATAAAAACTGCAATCAATTGGTTTGTTATTTTTTTATGAAATTTTGGTCGAGTGCTTAAAACACCTAGGGCTACGTTGTGACAAAATTTCATTCAATTTCAAGTTGATTTGATTAGGTTTTGAAGCTCGAATTTTTGGTGAAAATTCTGGGCAGTTTCTAGGCAGAATGTTTTTTTTTCTTCTGTTTGTATTCATTGTAATAGTAGTTCATCTTGAACTTCTATAAGTGTATTGTTGTTAATATGGATGAACTAGTCGAAGCTTTTGCACGGATGCAAGAAGCTAATCAAAAGGTTCGATTCTTGAGGCAACAAATGCAAAAGGACAAGAAGCAAAAACTTCACAAGGAGAAGGTGTCTCTATTAGTAGAGAAGCTTCAATCTAAAGAAGAAGAGAGTGAAGTTAATGCTGAAGAAGAAAAAGAACACACAAGTGTGTGTGAATTGGATGCAAAGACAAACGAGGGAGTGGAGGTAGAAAATCCTGATTTGAGGGAAGTCTTATTGGAGGTTGTTGTCATAGAACAACTACCACCAACCCTACCACCACAAAATAATGCAGCACCAATTCTAAAGAGCATGGAGATGAACAAGAAAGATTATGCACAACCTTCAAGCTCCAACAACAGAATTCGAGGTCGAATTCTTTTGAAGAAAGAGAGAATGGTACGAAATGGGAAGGTACCAAGATTATTAAGGATGGCTTACATGATCATCCTTAACCCCGATTTAGTATCAACTAACAAGATCCGTTGGATATGGCTCATATCATGGATTAGGATCACTTGTTAGAAATTTAGCTAAGTACTAATCTTAATTAACGTTTTTGTAATTTTCGGTTTAAAGATTAGTACTAATTTAATCATGTTGAGCAACATAGGAAAGGAAGTTAATTAAGCGAGTTAGTTTAATTAACGTTTTTGTAATTTTCGGTTTGTGTAAACCCGGAATTATTTTGTTAGCGTAAGTTGTAATATTGGACGAACCATACTTGGGGATGCGAATCACCCTAGGGACGTGTGAAAGGGGTTCTTGGAGATATTTGTGGAGCTTGTGTTGCAAGCTAAGGGAAGCCATCCACTTGGTGTGGAAAACCGGCCCTCCTTCCCTTTTAGTCAACAAAACACACAACAACACTATTCCTCTTACACCTTGGTTGGAATTAGAGATATTTGTTGTTTATTGCTTTGTTTAATCTTTTAAGTACTTAGATCTTTTAGGAGTGATTAGCTTGTAATATATATATGTAATGTTGATCAAGTAATGAAAAGATCGAGTTTTAGTTTTGATTTAAACATTGTGTTTATTCGGTTTTTTTGGAGATTGAAAAATCCGAAATTCCTCTTGCGATTAAGAAGTGATCTTAATTTCGAAACCCTTGAGTTAAGTGAGTGAAACTTAATTTAAGAGAGAGTTAATATAATTAGTGAGTTTAAACTAATTAAATCCACTCTCAAAACCCTCCTAAATCAGTTAATAAGTGAGATAAACTTCATAACCGATTTAGAATCCTTAAGCACAAATAAGTGAGTAAAGCTTATCGAGCTTAAGTTACATTTTCATATACGTTTTCGCATCGGGGGAGTTATTGGAGGGATTTGGAGACGTGTTTCCTAATGACCTACCAAATGGCCTACCCCTAAACGTGGAATTGAGCATCAAATTGATCTCATTCCCGGAGCACCACTTCCAAATAAACCTTCCTATAGATGCAATCCGAAAGAAAGTGAGGAGTTACAAAGCCAAATCAGTGAATTGATGAAGAAAGGCTACGTGAGAGAGAGTAAAAGTCCATGTCTTGTTCCGGCTTTACTTGTGCCAAAAAAGGACGGAACATGGAGGATGTGTATTGATAGCCGTCTTTGTGAACAATATAACCATCAAATACGATTTCCCATCCCTAGGTTAGATGACATGTTAGATGAGTTAAGTGGATCCAATTTGTTTTCGAAAATTGATTTGAGAAGTGGATACCACCAAATATGCATGAGAGAGGGAGATGAGTGGAAGACGGCTTTCAAAACGAAGTATGGGTTGTATGAATGGATGGTTATGCCGTTTGGTCTCACAAATGCCCCTAGTACGTTCATGAGATTGATGAATGAAGTACTTAGGCCGTTTTTGGGAAAGTTCGTGGTGGTGTATTTGGATGATATTCTTGTCTATAGTTCTAACAAGGAGGATCATTTGGAGCATTTGCAACGATTGTTCGAAGTTCTAAGAGAGCAAAACTGTACGGGAAGCTAGAAAAGTGCACGTTTATGCAAAGGGAGATTGGCTTCCTTGGTTTCATCATTTCGATGAAGGCGTGAAGGTGGATCCATCCAAAGTAGAAGCAATTTCTTCTTGGCCGGTTCCCACCACTATCACCGAGGTGAGATCTTTTCATGGTTTAGCTTCATTTTATAGGAGGTTTATAAATAATTTCAGCACATTATTAGCTCCTATAACTGAATGTACTAAACATGGAAAATTTACATGGAGTGACGCGACTCAAAAGGCGTTTGAACTTGTAAAGGAGAAAATGTGTAACACGCCTATTTTAGCTTTACCCGATTTCACTAAACCATTTGAAGTTGAGTGTGACGCCGGTGGAACGGGTATTGGGGCTGTTCTAATTCAATGTGGCAAACCTATTGCTTATTTTAGCGAGAAACTAAATCGAGCCAAGTTGAATTATTCCACGTATGATAAAGAGTTTTACGCCATGGTTAGAGCTCTTAATCATTGGAGTCACTATTTGCGACCACAAGCTTTTGTTCTCCATTCGGATCATGAATCATTGAAATATATTCATGGCCAACATAAGCTTAGTGCTCGTCATGCTAAATGGGTGGAATTCTTACAATCTTTCAATTTTGTTGCCAAGTACAAGGCCGAAAAGCCAACATTGTAGGCGATGCTTTATCTCGGAGACACGTATTGCTTAACATGGTGGATTCCAAGGTACTTGGGTTTGAGTTGATTAAAGAATTCTATGTTCTTGATGAGGAGACACGTGACCTGTTCGTGGCTACCAAGGATGGTCCAAAAGACCATTATCATCAAATGGAAGGGTTTTTGTTTAAAGGGAACAAACTTTGTGTTCCTAAATGTCCCGTTCGTGATTTGCTAATTAGAGAAGCTCATGGAGGTGGGTTAGCTGGCCATTTTGGCGTTAACAAGACTATGGAGTTGTTACAAGAACATTTTTCGTGGCCTCATATGCTCAAAGAAGTACATGCTTTTTTGGCTCGTTGTGGTGTTTGTCAAAGGGCTAAAAGCACGTTCCATAAGGGGTTGTACACTCCTTTACCAACACCGGAGAGACCATGGGAGGATGTCAGTATGGATTTCATTGTGGCTCTTCCTAGGACACAAAGAGGGAAGGATTCGGTCATGGTGGTAGTGGACCGTTTCTCGAAAATGGCACACTTCGTGCCTTGTCACAAAACGGAAGATGCTATTAATGTTTCTTGTTTATATTTCAGGGGAAATTGTTCGCTTGCATGGAGTGCCAAGAACTATTGTCTCGGATCGAGATAGTAAGTTTTTGAGTCATTTCCGGGAGGTCCCTATGGAGGATGATGGGTACTAAGTTGCTGTTTAGTACTTCACATCACCCCCAAACAGATGGTCAAACCGAAGTGACCAATCGAACTCTAGGCACCTTGTTAAGGGGCTTAGTGAGCAAGACGGGAAAAGATTGGGATGTCAAGTTATGCCATGCGGAGTTTGCTTACAATAGAACTCCAACTTTTGCAACAAAACATTCACCGTTCGAAGTGGTATATGGGGTAAATCCGTATGTACCTATTGATCTTATTTCGTTGCCTAAAGACTCTTATGTCCATGGAGATGCTAGGCAACAAGCTGAAACAATGGTGAAAGTTCACAAAGAAATACGCACCAATATCGAGAAGACAAATGAGATGTACAAAAGAAAGCAAACAAAAGTCGGAAACCGAGGGTTGTTTGCTCCGGAAGATTTGGTGTGGATTCACTTGAGGAAGGAGAGGTTTCCAAGTAAAAGAAAGCATAAACTCATGCCCCGAGCTGAAGGACCTTTCAAGGTTCTTGAACGTTATGGAGACAATGCTTACAAGATAGACCTTCCCGGAGACTATGGCGTGGCAGCAACATTCAACGTAGGGGACTTATCCCCCTATTTAGAAGATGCAGATGTGCAAGAATTGAGGACAATTCCTTTTGAAGAAGGAGAGGATGATACGAAATCAGTTGCTAATTCCGAAATTCTACTAAGTACTAATCTCAATCACAACAAAGGAGAGATTCACGGGTTAAAGATTAGTACTAGTTTAATCATGTTGAGCAACGAAGGAAAGGAAGTTAATTAAGCTAGTTAGTTTAATTAACGTTTTTGTAATTTTCGGGTTTTGTAAACCCGGAATTATTTTGTTTAGCGTAAGTGTAAATTGGTCGAACCATACTTGGGGTTGCGAACCATACTTGGGACGTGTAATGGGCACTCATGGAGATCTTTTGAAGCTTCCCTTGCAAGCTAAGACAAGCCCTCCACTTGCTTGAAGAAAACCGTCCCACTTTGCCCTAAAGTCAACAAAACACACAACAACACTATTCCTCCTTACATCCTTGTTGGATTAAGAGATATTTGTTGTTTAATTGATTTGTTTAATTACTTTGGTGCTTAGATATTTTGGCTAATGTTTTAAGCCTTCTTTAGCTTGTACTTGATATATGTAATGGATCAAGTAATGAAAAAATCAGCTTTAGTTTTGATTTAAACATTGTGTTTATTCGGTTTTTTTGGAGATTGAAAAATCCGAAATTCCTCTTGCGATTAAGAAGTGATCTTAATTTCGAAACCCTTGAGTTAAGTGAGTGAAACTTAATTTAAGAGAGAGTTAATATAATTAGTGAGTTTAAACTAATTAAATCCACTCTCAAAACCCTCCTAAATCGCTTAATAAGTGAGATAAACTTCATAACCGATTTAGAATCCTTAAGCACAAATAAGTGAGTAAAGCTTATCGAGCTTAAGTTACATTTTCATATACGTTTTCGCATCATGACTTTAATTCGATTCATTAAGCTTTGTTGATTGCATTTGCGTTTCATTTGATTCAATTAGCTTTGTTGAATGCATTTGAGTTTCATTTGATTCAATTAGCTTTTTGAATGCATTTGAGTTTCATTTGATTCAATAAGTTTTGTTTGACGTCATTTGACTTTAATTTGATTCAATTAGCTTTGTTGAATGCATTCAAGTTTCATTTGATTCAATTAGCTTTGTTGAATGCATTTGAGTTTCATTTGATTCAATTAGCTTTATTTGACTTCCTTTGACTTTCATTTAATTCAATTAGCTTTGTTTGACTTCATTTGACTTTTATTTGATTCAATTAATTTTGTTGAATGCATTTGAGTTTCATTTGATTCAATTAGCTTTGTTGAATGCATTCGAGTTTCATTTGATTCAATTAGCTTTGATGAATGCATTTGAGTTTCATTTGATTCAATTAGCTTTGTTGAATGCATTTGAGTTTCATTTGATTCAATTAGCTTTATTTGACTTCCTTTGACTTTCATTTAATTCAATTAGCTTTGTTTGACTTCATTTGACTTTTATTTGATTCAATTAGCTTTGTTGAATGCATTTGAGTTTCATTTGATTCAATTAGCTTTGTTGAATGCATTCGAGTTTCATTTGATTCAATTAGCTTTGTTGAATGCATTTGAGTTTCATTTGATTCAATTAGCTTTGTTGAATGCATTTGAGTTTCATTTGATTCAATTAGCTTTATTTGACTTCCTTTGACTTTCATTTAATTCAATTAGCTTTGTTTGACTTCATTTTACTTTCATTTGATTCAATTAGCTTTGTTGAATGCATTCGAGTTTCATTTGATTCAATTAGCTTTGATGAATGCATTTGAGTTTCATTTGATTAAATTAGCTTTGTTGAATGCATTTGAGTTTCATTTGATTCAATTAGCTTTATTTGACTTCCTTTGACTTTCATTTAATTCAATTAGCTTTGTTTGACTTCATTTTACTTTCATTTGATTCAATTAGCTTTGTTGAATGCATTTGAGTTTCATTTGATTCAATTAGCTTTTTTGAATGCATTTGAGTTTCATTTGATTCAATAAGTTTTGTTTGACGTCATTTGACTTTAATATGATTCAATTAGCTTTGATGAATGCATTTAAGTTTCATTTGATTCAATTAGCTTTGTTGAATGCATTTGAGTTTCATTTGATTCAATTAGCTTTCTTGAATGCATTTGAGTTTCATTTGATTCAATAAGTTTTGTTTGACTTCATTTGACTTTAATTTGATTCATTAAGCTTTGTTGATTGCATTTGAGTTTCATTTGATTCAATTAGCTTTGTTGAATGCATTTGAGTTTCATTTGATTCAATTAGCTTTGTTGAATGCATTTGAGTTTCATTTGATTCAATTAGTTTTGTTGAATGCATTTGAGTTTCATTTGATTTAATAAGTTTTGTTTGACGTCATTTGACTTTAATTTGATTCAATTAGCTTTGTTGAATGCTTTCGAGTTTCATTTGATTCAATTAGCTTTGTTGAATGCATTTGAGTTTCATTTGATTCAATTAGCTTTGTTGAATGCATTTGAGTTTCATTTGATTCAATTAGCTTTGTTGAATGCATTCGAGTTTCATTTGATTCAATTAGCTTTGATGAATGCATTTGAGTTTCATTTGATTCAATTAGCTTTGTTGAATGCATTTGAGTTTCATTTGATTCAATTAGCTTTATTTGACTTCCTTTGACTTTCATTTAATTCAATTAGCTTTGTTTGACTTCATTTTACTTTCATTTGATTCAATTAGCTTTGTTGAATGCATTTGAGTTTCATTTGATTCACTTCATTTTACTTTCATTTGATTCAATTAGCTTTGTTGAATGCATTTGAGTTTCATTTGATTCAATTAGCTTTCTTGAATGCATTTGAGTTTCATTTGATTCAATTAGTTTTGTTTGACGTCATTTGACTTTAATATGATTCAATTAGCTTTGCTGAATGCATTTGAGTTTCATTTGATTCAATTAGCTTTGTTGAATGCATTTGAGTTTCATTTGATTCAATTAGCTTTGGTGAATGCATTTGAGTATCATTTGATTCAATAAGTTTTGTTCGACGTCATTTGACTTTAATTTGATTCAATTAGCTTTGTTGAATGCATTCGAGTTTCATTTGATTCAATTAGCTTTGTTGAATGCATTTGAGTTTCATTTGATTCAATTAGCTTTATTTGACTTCCTTTGAATTTCATTTAATTCAATTAGCTTTGTTTGACTTCATTTGACTTTTATTTGATTCAATTAGCTTTGTTGAATGCATTTGAGTTTCATTTGATTCAATTAGCTTTGTTGAATGCATTCGAGTTTCATTTGATTCAATTAGCTTTGATGAATGCATTTAAGTTTCATTTGATTCAATTAGCTTTGTTGGATGCATTTGAGTTTCATTTGATTCAATTAGCTTTATTTGACTTCCTTTGACTTTCATTTAATTCAATTAGCTTTGTTTGAATTCATTTGACTTTCATTAGATTCAATTAGCTTTGTTGAATGCATTTAAGTTTCATTTGATTAAATTAGCTTTGTTGAATGCATTTGAGTTTCATTTGATTCAATTAGCTTTGTTGAATGCATTTGAGTTTCATTTGATTCAATTAGCTTTTTGAATGCATTTGAGTTTCATTTGATTCAATAAGTTTTGTTTGACGTCATTTGACTTTAATTTGATTCAATTAGCTTTGTTGAATGCATTCAAATTTCATTTGATTCAATTAGCTTTGTTGAATGCATTTGAGTTTCATTTGATTCAATTAGCTTTATTTAACTTCCTTTGACTTTCATTTAATTCAATTAGCTTTGTTTGACTTCATTTGACTTTTATTTGATTCAATTAGCTTTGTTGAATGCATATGAGTTTCATTTGATTCAATTAGCTTTGTTGAATGCATTCGAGTTTCATTTGATTCAATTAGCTTTGATGAATGCATTTGAGTTTCATTTGATTAAATTAGCTTTGTTGAATGCATTTGAGTTTCATTTGATTCAATTAGCTTTATTTGACTTCCTTTGACTTTCATTTAATTCAATTAGCTTTGCTTGAATTCATTTGACTTTCATTTGATTCAATTAGCTTTGTTGAATGCATTTAAGTTTCATTTGATTCAATTAGCTTTCTTGAATGCATTTGAGTTTCATTTGATTCAATTAGCTTTCTTGAATGCATTTGAGTTTCATTTGATTCAATAAGTTTTGTTTGACTTCATTTGACTTTAATTCGATTCATTAAACTTTGTTGATTGCATTTGCGTTTCATTTGATTCAATTAGCTTTGTTGAATGCATTTGAGTTTCATTTGATTCAATTAGCTTTTTGAATGCATTTGAGTTTCATTTGATTCAATAAGTTTTGTTTGACGTCATTTGACTTTAATTTGATTCAATTAGCTTTGTTGAATGCATTCAAATTTCATTTGATTCAATTAGCTTTGTTGAATGCATTTGAGTTTCATTTGATTCAATTAGCTTTATTTAACTTCCTTTGACTTTCATTTAATTCAATTAGCTTTGTTTAACTTCATTTGACTTTTATTTGATTCAATTAGCTTTGTTGAATGCATATGAGTTTCATTTGATTCAATTAGCTTTGTTGAATGCATTCGAGTTTCATTTGATTCAATTAGCTTTGATGAATGCATTTGAGTTTCATTTGATTAAATTAGCTTTGTTGAATGCATTTGAGTTTCATTTGATTCAATTAGCTTTGTTGAATGCATTTAAGTTTCATTTGATTCAATTAGCTTTCTTGAATGCATTTGAGTTTCATTTGATTCAATTAGCTTTCTTGAATGCATTTGAGTTTCATTTGATTCAATAAGTTTTGTTTGACTTCATTTGACTTTAATTCGATTCATTAAACTTTGTTGATTGCATTTGCGTTTCATTTGATTCAATTAGCTTTGTTGAATGCATTTGAGTTTCATTTGATTCAATTAGCTTTTTGAATGCATTTGAGTTTCATTTGATTCAATAAGTTTTGTTTGACTTCATTTGACTTTAATTCGATTCATTAAGCTTTGTTGATTGCATTTGCGTTTCATTTGATTCAATTAGCTTTGTTGAATGCATTTGAGTTTCATTTGATTCAATTAGCTTTATTTGACTTCCTTTGACTTTCATTTAATTCAATTAGCTTTGTTTGACTTCATTTGACTTTTATTTGATTCAATTAGCTTTGTTGAATGCATTTGAGTTTCATTTGATTCAATTAGCTTTGTTGAATGCATTTGAGTTTCATTTGATTCAATTAGCTTTTTGAATGCATTTGAGTTTCATTTGATTCAATAAGTTTTGTTTGACTTCATTTGACTTTAATTCGATTCATTAAGCTTTGTTGATTGCATTTGCGTTTCATTTGATTCAATTAGCTTTGATGAATGCATTTGAGTTTCATTTGATTAAATTAGCTTTGTTGAATGCATTTGAGTTTCATTTGATTCAATTAGCTTTATTTGACTTCCTTTGACTTTCATTTAATTCAATTAGCTTTGTTTGACTTCATTTTACTTTCATTTGATTCAATTAGCTTTGTTGAATGCATTTGAGTTTCATTTGATTCAATTAGCTTTCTTGAATGCATTTGAGTTTCATTTGATTCAATTAGTTTTGTTTGACGTCATTTGACTTTAATATGATTCAATTAGCTTTGCTGAATGCATTTGAGTTTCATTTGATTCAATTAGCTTTGTTGAATGCATTTGAGTTTCATTTGATTCAATTAGCTTTGGTGAATGCATTTGAGTTTCATTTGATTCAATAAGTTTTGTTCGACGTCATTTGACTTTAATTTGATTCAATTAGCTTTGTTGAATGCATTCGAGTTTCATTTGATTCAATTAGCTTTGTTGAATGCATTTGAGTTTCATTTGATTCAATTAGCTTTATTTGACTTCCTTTGAATTTCATTTAATTCAATTAACTTTGTTTGACTTCATTTGACTTTTATTTGATTCAATTAGCTTTGTTGAATGCATTTGAGTTTCATTTGATTCAATTAGCTTTGTTGAATGCATTCGAGTTTCATTTGATTCAATTAGCTTTGATGAATGCATTTAAGTTTCATTTGATTCAATTAGCTTTGTTGGATGCATTTGAGTTTCATTTGATTCAATTAGCTTTATTTGACTTCCTTTGACTTTCATTTAATTCAATTAGCTTTGTTTGAATTCATTTGACTTTCATTAGATTCAATTAGCTTTGTTGAATGCATTTAAGTTTCATTTGATTAAATTAGCTTTGTTGAATGCATTTGAGTTTCATTTGATTCAATTAGCTTTGTTGAATGCATTTGAGTTTCATTTGATTCAATTAGCTTTTTGAATGCATTTGAGTTTCATTTGATTCAATAAGTTTTGTTTGACGTCATTTGACTTTAATTTGATTCAATTAGCTTTGTTGAATGCATTCAAATTTCATTTGATTCAATTAGCTTTGTTGAATGCATTTGAGTTTCATTTGATTCAATTAGCTTTATTTAACTTCCTTTGACTTTCATTTAATTCAATTAGCTTTGTTTGACTTCATTTGACTTTTATTTGATTCAATTAGCTTTGTTGAATGCATATGAGTTTCATTTGATTCAATTAGCTTTGTTGAATGCATTCGAGTTTCATTTGATTCAATTAGCTTTGATGAATGCATTTGAGTTTCATTTGATTAAATTAGCTTTGTTGAATGCATTTGAGTTTCATTTGATTCAATTAGTTTTATTTGACTTCCTTTGACTTTCATTTAATTCAATTAGCTTTGCTTGAATTTGGTACGAAATGGGAAGGTACCAAGATTATTAAGGATGGCTTACATGATCATCCTTAACCCTGATTTAGTATCACCTATTCGACCTAACAAGATCCGTTGGATATGGCTCATATCATGGATTAGGATCACTTGTTAGAAGTTTAGCTAAGTACTAATCTTAATTACAGTTTTTGTAATTTACGGTTTTGTAAAACCGGAAATTATTTTGTGTAGCGTAAATTGTAATATGGGACGAACCATGCTTGGGGACGTGAATTATACTTGGGACGTGTAAAGGGAACTCTTGGAGCTTTACTTGCAAGCTAAGAGAAGCCCCCCCACTTGCTTGAGAAAACCAGCCACCTTTGTCCCCAAAGTCAACAAAACACACAAACAACACTATTCACCCCTTACATCTTTGTTGGATTAAGAGATATTTGTTGTTTAATTGCTTTGTTTAATTACCTTAGTGTATTAGATATTTATGGCTGATTTGTTAAGCCTTTTTAGCTCTTTGCTATATATATGTAATGGTGATCATAAATAAAAAACAGATTTGGTTGTTAAACTTGAGCATTGTGCTTATTCGAACTTTTGGAGTGCAAACCCGAAATTTCCTCTTGTGATTAAGAAGTGATCTTAATCTTGAAATCCTTGAGTTAAGTGAGTAAAGCTTAACCTAAGAGAGAGTTAGGATAATTAGTGAGTGAAGCTAATTGAATTACTCTCAAAAACCTCCTAAATCGGTTTCTAGGTGAGTGAAGCCTCTAATCGATTTAGAACCCTTAAGTGGAAGTAAGTGAGTGAAGCTTATCAAGCTTAAGTAAACACAATTCTTTTAGTTTTAAGAGTGATTCTTTCGACTAAAAGTCTATATCCATTGTTCGTTCGTTTCCGCTGTTAGTGGGTCTCCTAAACACACGTGAGAGGAGTCTCATTTTGCATCAAGTGGTATCAGAGCCCAGCCGATTCAACCGGAGCGTGAGAGCGCGTCCCTGGGTATTTTTCAGTGTTCTTTGTTGTTTTGGAAAGCTAACATCCTAATCTTTCTTGTGTCAAAATTTTGTGAGCATTGGAGTAGTAACGAGTTCACAGTGATCCAAAACTTTCAACGTTAAAAACTGGAACTTGGAAAACCAGTCAGTTTCTAAGGTATACTTTGAACGCCTTTTTCTCCTTTGTTCCAAGGGATTTTGAGGTAATTTTTTTTTTGAAACTGATTATTTTTCTGTCTAATTTTCACCTATAAATTTTGAGAAATTATCAAGACTTTTTTATATTGATTTAAGCACGTTTTTGTTGATTGGTCTAAAACCGGACGTTTTGTACCAGTTTTGCTAAAATAAAAACTGCAATTTCTTGGCTTGGTATTTTCGTGTGAAATTTTTGTAGAGTGCTCCTAACACATATATCTACATGCTAAAAAAATTTCACTTAATTTTGAGTTGTTTTATTTGGTTTTCGAACACAAACTTACAAGCAAAATTTCTGGGCAGTTTTCTGTCTATTTGAAATTTATGGATGTGAGTGGCTTTTCACCTGAGTTCTTAAAGGCCTATCAAAGAATTGAAAGGGCAAAACAAGTAATGGATGGTCTTAGACATCCACCAACTTTTGAAGAAAGATTTCAAAAGGCTAAAGAGGAGATTGAGTTGTTGATTGAACAACGAAAAGCAAAAAAACATGAGGAAACATCGAGAGATATAATTCTTGTTGATGACGAGCCCACGAAAAGGTTCCAGAATTTGTTCTTGATGAAGAAGGAGAAAAGACTAAATCTTTTTCAAATTTGGACAATAAAGATTTGATCTTGAAGGTTCCAATCTTAGAAGAACGATTACCTATCTCATGTTTTCCATCTGATTTGTTCAAGAAACATAAACTATTGCATGAACTAGTTAATGTCTATGTTCATTATGGTTCAAATTTTCGAGACATTGGGTTGTTTGTTCAAGGTCGCTTAAATCTTTGCTCGGTCTTTGACTTATTGCTGTTGGTAATCTTGTTAATGATCATTCGATTAATATGGATGATTTCTTGGTTAGTGATCTTGGTGCCTTGATTTGATCAAAACTTGAGGACAAGTTTTTTTGAAGAAAAGAGAGAATGAAGTGAAATCAGTTAGCTTTTTGATGTTCTCATTTTTGTAATAATTAATTAGGCTTAATTAGCAAGTTTAGTGTTAGTTGAGTTCTAAACATGCTTTACTTTCACTAATTATGTTTAGAAGTTGTTATAAGTAGAAACTGTTTTGTACGTTTGGTCTGTGGCGCGGTAGAATCATTTTGATGATTCCGAACAAGTTACTTGGAATTTTCGAGTGATTCCAATTGCATTGGTTCAATAACATCTTGAAGTTTCATCCTACAAAATTTGGTGAGATTTCATGAAGAAACGAAGTTGCAGTAGCCTTTCAATTGAGACGTCAATTTTGGATCAGTTTTGCGGTTTTGTAAAACCGAGTATATTTTGTTTAGTTTAAGTTGTAATATTGGACGAACCATACTTGGGGATGCGAATCACCCTAGGGACGTGTAAAAGGGGTTCTTGGAGATATTTGTGGAGCTTGTGTTGCAAGCTAAGGGAAGCCTTCCACTTGGGTGTGGAAAACCGGCCCTCCTTCCCTTTTAGTCAACAAAACACACAACAACACTATTCCTCTTACACCTTGGTTGGAATTAGAGATATTTGTTGTTTATTGCTTTGTTTAATCTTTTAAGTACTTAGATCTTTTGGGATTGATTTGTTAAGCCTTTTTAGCTCTTTGCTATATATATGTAATGTGGTTCATCAATGGAAAATCAGATTTGAATGTTGAAATTGAGCTTTGTGCTTATTGAAAATTTGGATAGCTAAATCCGAAAATTCCTCTTGTGATTAAGAAGTGATCTTAATCTTGAAATCCTTGAGTTAAGTGAGTAAACTTAACCTAAGAGAGAGTTAGGATAATTAGTGAGTGAAGCTAATTGAATTACTCTCAAAACCCTCCTAAATCAGTTTCTAGGTGAGTGAAGCCTCTAATCAGATTTAGAACCCTTAAGTGGAAGTAAGTGAGTGAAGCTTATCAAGCTTAAGTAAACACAATTCTTTTAGTTTTAAGAGTGATTCTTTCGACTAAAAGTCTATATCCATTGTTCGTTCGTTTTCCGCTGCATTGTGTTCTTGGGTCTTCTAAACACACACGTGAGAGGAGTCTCATTTCGCATCAGAATTCATTTGACTTTCATTTGATTCAATTAGCTTTGTTGAATGCATTTAAGTTTCATTTGATTCAATTAGCTTTCTTGAATGCATTTGAGTTTCATTTGATTCAATTAGCTTTCTTGAATGCATTTGAGTTTCATTTGATTCAATAAGTTTTGTTTGACTTCATTTGACTTTAATTCGATTCATTAAACTTTGTTGATTGCATTTGCGTTTCATTTGATTCAATTAGCTTTGTTGAATGCATTTGAGTTTCATTTGATTCAATTAGCTTTTTGAATGCATTTGAGTTTCATTTGATTCAATAAGTTTTGTTTGACGTCATTTGACTTTAATTTGATTCAATTAGCTTTGTTGAATGCATTCAAATTTCATTTGATTCAATTAGCTTTGTTGAATGCATTTGAGTTTCATTTGATTCAATTAGCTTTATTTAACTTCCTTTGACTTTCATTTAATTCAATTAGCTTTGTTTAACTTCATTTGACTTTTATTTGATTCAATTAGCTTTGTTGAATGCATATGAGTTTCATTTGATTCAATTAGCTTTGTTGAATGCATTCGAGTTTCATTTGATTCAATTAGCTTTGATGAATGCATTTGAGTTTCATTTGATTAAATTAGCTTTGTTGAATGCATTTGAGTTTCATTTGATTCAATTAGCTTTGTTGAATGCATTTAAGTTTCATTTGATTCAATTAGCTTTCTTGAATGCATTTGAGTTTCATTTGATTCAATTAGCTTTCTTGAATGCATTTGAGTTTCATTTGATTCAATAAGTTTTGTTTGACTTCATTTGACTTTAATTCGATTCAATAAACTTTGTTGATTGCATTTGCGTTTCATTTGATTCAATTAGCTTTGTTGAATGCATTTGAGTTTCATTTGATTCAATTAGCTTTTTGAATGCATTTGAGTTTCATTTGATTCAATAAGTTTTGTTTGACTTCATTTGACTTTAATTCGATTCATTAAGCTTTGTTGATTGCATTTGCGTTTCATTTGATTCAATTAGCTTTGTTGAATGCATTTGAGTTTCATTTGATTCAATTAGCTTTATTTGACTTCCTTTGACTTTCATTTAATTCAATTAGCTTTGTTTGACTTCATTTGACTTTTATTTGATTCAATTAGCTTTGTTGAATGCATTTGAGTTTCATTTGATTCAATTAGCTTTGTTGAATGCATTTGAGTTTCATTTGATTCAATTAGCTTTTTGAATGCATTTGAGTTTCATTTGATTCAATAAGTTTTGTTTGACTTCATTTGACTTTAATTCGATTCATTAAGCTTTGTTGATTGCATTTGCGTTTCATTTGATTCAATTAGCTTTGATGAATGCATTTGAGTTTCATTTGATTAAATTAGCTTTGTTGAATGCATTTGAGTTTCATTTGATTCAATTAGCTTTATTTGACTTCCTTTGACTTTCATTTAATTCAATTAGCTTTGTTTGACTTCATTTTACTTTCATTTGATTCAATTAGCTTTGTTGAATGCATTTGAGTTTCATTTGATTCAATTAGCTTTCTTGAATGCATTTGAGTTTCATTTGATTCAATTAGTTTTGTTTGACGTCATTTGACTTTAATATGATTCAATTAGCTTTGTTGAATGCATTTGAGTTTCATTTGATTCAATTAGCTTTGTTGAATGCATTTGAGTTTCATTTGATTCAATTAGCTTTGGTGAATGCATTTGAGTATCATTTGATTCAATAAGTTTTGTTCGACGTCATTTGACTTTAATTTGATTCAATTAGCTTTGTTGAATGCATTCGAGTTTCATTTGATTCAATTAGCTTTGTTGAATGCATTTGAGTTTCATTTGATTCAATTAGCTTTATTTGACTTCCTTTGAATTTCATTTAATTCAATTAACTTTGTTTGACTTCATTTGACTTTTATTTGATTCAATTAGCTTTGTTGAATGCATTTGAGTTTCATTTGATTCAATTAGCTTTGTTGAATGCATTCGAGTTTCATTTGATTCAATTAGCTTTGATGAATGCATTTAAGTTTCATTTGATTCAATTAGCTTTGTTGGATGCATTTGAGTTTCATTTGATTCAATTAGCTTTATTTGACTTCCTTTGACTTTCATTTAATTCAATTAGCTTTGTTTGAATTCATTTGACTTTCATTAGATTCAATTAGCTTTGTTGAATGCATTTAAGTTTCATTTGATTAAATTAGCTTTGTTGAATGCATTTGAGTTTCATTTGATTCAATTAGCTTTGTTGAATGCATTTGAGTTTCATTTGATTCAATTAGCTTTTTGAATGCATTTGAGTTTCATTTGATTCAATAAGTTTTGTTTGACGTCATTTGACTTTAATTTGATTCAATTAGCTTTGTTGAATGCATTCAAATTTCATTTGATTCAATTAGCTTTGTTGAATGCATTTGAGTTTCATTTGATTCAATTAGCTTTATTTAACTTCCTTTGACTTTCATTTAATTCAATTAGCTTTGTTTGACTTCATTTGACTTTTATTTGATTCAATTAGCTTTGTTGAATGCATATGAGTTTCATTTGATTCAATTAGCTTTGTTGAATGCATTCGAGTTTCATTTGATTCAATTAGCTTTGATGAATGCATTTGAGTTTCATTTGATTAAATTAGCTTTGTTGAATGCATTTGAGTTTCATTTGATTCAATTAGCTTTATTTGACTTCCTTTGACTTTCATTTAATTCAATTAGCTTTGCTTGAATTTGGTACGAAATGGGAAGGTACCAAGATTATTAAGGATGGCTTACATGATCATCCTTAACCCTGATTTAGTATCACCTATTCGACCTAACAAGATCCGTTGGATATGGCTCATATCATGGATTAGGTGATATGATTACTAAGCCAAGAACACTTACTAACCAACTAATAGCACGAATCTTGAACTTTCTTGGATTCAAGAATCAATCAACTCGAACAAGGTAACAAGTATCCGGATATTTCTTGATTTAAAGATCACTCCTGAACTCTAAATAAGAATCTAAACACTCTTAAAATCACTCCTGAAATTAAGATGTTTAACATTAAACACTTAACACTCCTGAAAAGTCTTCAATGGTTTGATTAAGGTCGCTTACACGCAAACAGCAATCAAGAATAATTCTTTGTTAAACAAAACGTAATCTAATTTTATTAACAAGTAAAATCGCCTTATATAGGCTACAATCCTATGATAACTAGAACTCTAACAAGATAAGAATAAATAAAACAAGATAAAACTCTAAAACACCACACGCTTAATATCTTTTAACATGTTGATGTTCACTAGAGTTCTAACTAGCATATAACTCCTAACAACCGAACTAACTAACTAAAAACAATCAAAATACATAGTACTTCTAACAGAACTAGAAGTCTATGCAACAACCAAGTCCTACCAAACTAGGACTCCTCCCTTTGAGCTCTTCTCCACCTTTCACGCCTCCTCTTCATCAAGCCAAGTAAGAACACACGCTAATACTTGCTTATTTCCTCCAAACCGAAATCCCATTTGCTCCATAACCAAGTCAATTGGTTCTTCAAGTACAAGTGCCTTTGCATCCGCATCATTCTCCCCCTCCACAAAAGAATTTGCCCTCAAATTCTCATCATCATAGTAAGGAGACAAATCACCCACATTAAACGTGGCACTTACACTTCCAAATTCATCCGGTAAATCTATCTTATAGGCACTATCTCCAACGACACTAACCACTTCAAAAGGACCATCTGCCCTAGGCATTAGCTTGTTTTTCCTCTTGCTAGGAAACCGTTCTTTCCTTAAGTGCACCCACACAAGATCACCAACCTTGAAAATTGGTTGTTTGCGCCCTTTGTTAGCCCTTGTCTTGTATTGAGTGTTCATCTTTTCGATCCTTGCCTTAATTTGCTCACACGTTTTGTTGAATGCTTCTAACCTCTTCTTTGCATCCGTGTGAATTTCATCCTTAGGCAACACAACAAAATCAATAGGCAATAGAGGATTAATACCATAAACTACCTCAAATGGAGATCGGGAAGTGGTGGACGAATGTGCTCTATTGTAGGCAAATTCGGCATGAGCAAGCTTGATGTCCCAATCTTTCTGAGTCTTGCTCACCAACCCTCGCAATAAAGACCCCAAGGTCCGATTAGTGACCTCAGTTTGCCCATCAGTTTGGGGATGGTGGCTTGTACTAAAAAGCAACTTTGTTCCAACCATGCGCCAAAGACACCTCCAAAAATGACTTAGGAACTTAGAGTCCCTATCAGATACAATGCTTCGTGGAATACCATGCAACCTAATGATCTCCCGAAAGTACAAATCAGCCACATGAGTTGCATCATCGGTTTTATGCATAGGCACAAAATGAGCCATCTTGGAGAATCGATCCACAACCACCATTATAGCATCCTTTCCCCTTTGAGTTCGAGGCAGCCCTACAATGAAGTCCATGCTTACACTATCCCAAGGATGACTAGGCACAGGTAAAGGCGTATAAAGACCCTTATGAAAGGTGCTCTTTGCCTTTTGACATGTAGCACACCTAGTAACCACCAAATGGACGTCCTTCACCATATGCGGCCAATAGAAACTCTCTTGAAGTGTATCAAGAGTCTTGTGCACGCCAAAATGTCCAGCCACACCGCCACTATGCACCTCTCTAACAAGTAAACCCCTCACTCCACACTTAGGCACACACAACTTGTTGCCTTTAAACAAAAATCCCTCGTGTACCACAAAGGAACCCTCCGGTTTTTCGAACTTCTCCCCAAAATCAGCATCTCCTTTGTACAATTCCTTCAAGTGTGCAAACCCCAGCACTTGTGCATCCACCACAGCCAACAAATAGGACCGCCTTGACAACGCATCAGCCACCACATTAGACTTCCCTTCTTTGTACTTTGATGAAAACGTGAATGATTGAAGGAACTCCACCCATTTAGCATGTCGATGGTTGAGTTTCTGCTGACCATGGATATACTTCAATGCTTCATGATCCGAATGAAGTATAAAAGGCTTTGGGCGTAGATAATGCGACCAATGATCCAAGGCACGAACAATTGCATAAAACTCTCTATCATAGTTAGAGTAGTTCAATTTAGCACCATTCAACTTCTCACTAAAATAAGAGATTGGCCGTTTTTCTTGCAACAACACCGCACCAATGCCTACCCCACTTGCATCACACTCCACTTCAAACAACTTGTGGAAATCGGGTAGTGCCAAAACAGGAGCACTACAAAGCTTGTTCTTCACCTCTTCAAAAGCTTGTTGTGCTATAGATGTCCAACTAAACTCCCCCTTCTTCAACAACTCAGTAATTGGTGCCATAATAGAAGAAAAGTTTCGTATGAACCTCCTATAGAACGAAGCCAAACCATGAAAGCTCCTACATTCCGAGGCATTAGTAGGTGCTAACCAAGAAGAAATAGCCTTCACCTTTTCAGGATCAACATGAACACCCTCCTTGGAAACAATATACCCTAAAAACGCCACACTAGAGACGAGAAACTCACATTTCTCTAGTTTACCATATAGTTGCTGCTCTCTAAGTTTCTCAAACAAGCTACGCAAATGCAAAAGATGTTCTTCGATGCTCTTACTATAAATAAGGATGTCATCCAAGTAAACAACAACAAACTTATTAAGGAAAGGTCGAAGTACCTCATTCATCAATCTCATGAAGGAACTAGGCGCATTGCATAGGCCAAATGGCATGACCATCCACTCGTACAACCCTTGTTTGGTTTTTGAAGGCAGTCTTCCATTCATCGCCTTCTCTAATCCGCATTTGATGATAGCCACTTCGAAGATCAATCTTAGAAAACACTGAAGCTCCATGCAATTCGTCCAACATGTCCTCCAATCTAGGCATAGGGAACCTATATTTCACCGTTATATTGTTCACTGCCCTACTATCAATACACATCCTCCATGTTCCATCTTTCTTAGGAACTAGTAAAGCTGGAACCGCACATGGACTCATGCTTTCTCTCACATACCCCTTTTCAATCAAATCTTCGATTTGTCTTTGTAATTCTTTCGAGGCTAGGGGATCACATCTATAAGCCGGTCTGTTTGGTAATGGTGCACCAGGCACAAGATCTATGGCATGTTCTATACCCCTCAATGGTGGTAATCCTTGCGGTAATTCCTCAGGGAAAACGTCCCCAAATTCCTTCATCAAGGCTTCTAATCTCTCATCACTAGGTCCCTTGGTACTAGTAGCAACGTGTCTCACAACCAAGGCATAAGCACCCCCTTCCTCCTCTACTTCACGCTCAAATTCTTTTGACGAGAGAAACAAACTTGTCGCCGTGGAAACCTGTTTAGATGCCACCGAGTTGGGAGCTAAAGGATGTAATCGAACCCTCTTAGTCCCAACCAACACCGAGTATATATTTGAATCCCCCCTCATGGATTACCTTCCTATCAAACTGCCAAGGCCTCCCTAGTAATATATGGCACGCACTCATAGGTAAGACATCACACCACAATTCATCTTTGTACCCCCCTATGGAAAATGCGATCAAAGCTTGCCTCTTAACCTTCATGCCCGTGCTATCATCCAACCAACTCAGCTTGTATGGCTTAGGATGTACCCTTATGGCCAAGTTAAGCTTCGATACTACATCAGCCGCAATCACATTCGTGCAAGAGCCACTATCTATGATTACATTGCACGTGTGCTCGCCTACCTTGCACCTAGTATGAAAAAGATTCTCTCTTTTGCTCTTTGCTAGGCGTGTGGGCTACATGTAAAGCACGTCTCACCACACCAACCAACCTCGAATCATCTTCAGCAAAGGCATCCTCTTCCTCTTCTTCGACTATGTGCATCTCCTCCGGAACAAATTCATAACGTTCCTCTTCCTCTTGCAATTCCAAATATTGTCTCATAGTGAGGGCCTTCCTTGTAGGACAATTGCTTGCTATGTGTCCACGCCCTTGACACTTGAAACACTTCCTCATCTCTTCAAACTTGTCTTTTGGAATAAAGACTTTTGCTTTCTCGCCCTTGACATCTTCCTTGGCCAGATTATCTCTCTTTGGTCCTTCGAACCACTTTGCCTTAGCTTTAGACGAGTTTGCATCGAACTTGTTAGGATACAATGTCTTAGGTTTGTCTTCCTGCTCATGAGCCTCAAATCTCATGGCTAGCCTCGTCACCTCGTCAAACGTGTGATAAGTGGACACCTCGACTTTCCTCGCAATGGATCTATTCAAACCTTTTATGTATCTCGCCACTTTCATAGTTTCCTTCTCCTCCAAATCACATACAAGGCATAGTTTGTCGAATTCTATGGTATAATCATGAACACTAAGCGCTTCTTGCTTCAAAGTTGTTAGCTTTATGTATTGCTTTTGTTCATAATCACTGGGCAAGAACTTCTCTTTAAGCTTCTCCTTCAATTTCAGCCAACTACTAAGTTTTTCTTTCCCTTTCTTGGCACGTTTAGCCTTTAAACTTTCAAGCCAAATACCAGCGTATTTGGTTAGTCTAATTGAGGCTATTTTAAAACGCTTCTTATCATCGAAGCCCCTATAATCACATATCTTCTCCAACTGTCGAATCCATTCCAACAAATCTTCCGGGTTGCTATCCCCCCGTGTAGTCTTCTAACTTCAATCCACGGTCATCATTGTATGAAGTTTTGTTGTTCTTGTCCTCATAGTTTTCGGCCTCCTCATCTGAATGTACCCCTACAAACGCCGCACTATTTGGATCAAGTCTCTTCTCTACAATCGAAACAAGAGCATCCATTCGCGTTTCCAATCGGCTCATCTTGCTTGAGTCTTCGTTTTGTTGGATTTGGGCATTGAATTGAAGTTTCACAAGGTCTTGCACTTGCTTAGTGAGTTTGTCCAATTCGGACTCCATTGTCACAACCAACGTGCAAGCTTAGCTTCCCACGCTTCCTACTCCCTTCTTGCACCGCAAAGATTAAATCTTGGATGTGAAAGATTGAATCTTGGAAGCTTTAGGCCACGGATCTTGCGAAGAAAAGAAGAATCCCTTCTAATCTCACCCCCCTGGAAAAACTGATACCACTTGATATGATTACTAAGCCAAGAACACTTACTAACCAACTAATAGCACGAATCTTGAACTTTCTTGGATTCAAGAATCAATCAACTCGAACAAGGTAACAAGTATCCGGATATTTCTTGATTTAAAGATCACTCCACGAACTCTAAATAAGAATCTAAACACTCTTAAAATCACTCCCGAAATTAAGATGTTTAACATTAAACACTTAACACTCTCGAAAAGTCTTCAATGGTTTGATTAAGGTCGCTTACACGCAAACAGCAATCAAGAATAATTCTTTGTTAAACAAAACGTAATCTAATTTTATTAACAAGTAAAATCGCCTTATATAGGCTACAATCCTATGATAACTAGAACTCTAACAAGATAAGAATAAATAAAACAAGATAAAACTCTAAAACACCACACGCTTAATATCTTTTAACATGTTGATGTTCACTAGAGTTCTAACTAGCATATAACTCCTAACAACCGAACTAACTAACTAAAAACAATCAAAATACATAGTACTTCTAACAGAACTAGAAGTCTATGCAACAACCAAGTCCTACCAAACTAGGACTCCTCCCTTTGAGCTCTTCTCCACCTTTCACGCCTCCTCTTCATCAAGCCAAGTAAGAACACACGCTAATACTTGCTTATTTCCTCCAAACCGAAATCCCATTTGCTCCATAACCAAGTCAATTGGTTCTTCAAGTACAAGTGCCTTTGCATCCGCATCATTAGGATCACTTGTTAGAAGTTTAGCTAAGTACTAATCTTAATTACAGTTTTTGTAATTTACGGTTTTGTAAAACCGGAAATTATTTTGTGTAGCGTAAATTGTAATATGGGACGAACCATGCTTGGGGACGTGAATTATACTTGGGACGTGTAAAGGGAACTCTTGGAGCTTTACTTGCAAGCTAAGAGAAGCCCCCCCCACTTGCTTGAGAAAACCAGCCACCTTTGTCCCCAAAGTCAACAAAACACACAAACAACACTATTCACCCCTTACATCTTTGTTGGATTAAGAGATATTTGTTGTTTAATTGCTTTGTTTAATTACCTTAGTGTATTAGATATTTATGGCTGATTTGTTAAGCCTTTTTAGCTCTTTGCTATATATATGTAATGGTGATCATAAATAAAAAACAGATTTGGTTGTTAAACTTGAGCATTGTGCTTATTCGAACTTTTGGAGTGCAAACCCGAAATTTCCTCTTGTGATTAAGAAGTGATCTTAATCTTGAAATCCTTGAGTTAAGTGAGTAAAGCTTAACCTAAGAGAGAGTTAGGATAATTAGTGAGTGAAGCTAATTGAATTACTCTCAAAAACCTCCTAAATCAGTTTCTAGGTGAGTGAAGCCTCTAATCAGATTTAGAACCCTTAAGTGGAAGTAAGTGAGTGAAGCTTATCAAGCTTAAGTAAACACAATTCTTTTAGTTTTAAGAGTGATTCTTTCGACTAAAAGTCTATATCCATTGTTCGTTCGTTTCCGCTGTTAGTGGGTCTCCTAAACACACGTGAGAGGAGTCTCATTTTGCATCAAGTGGTATCAGAGCCCAGCCGATTCAACCGGAGCGTGAGAGCGCGTCCCTGGGTATTTTTCAGTGTTCTTTGTTGTTTTGGAAAGCTAACATCCTAATCTTTCTTGTGTCAAAATTTTGTGAGCATTGGAGTAGTAACGAGTTCACAGTGATCCAAAACTTTCAACGTTAAAAACTGGAACTTGGAAAACCAGTCAGTTTCTAAGGTATACTTTGAACGCCTTTTTCTCCTTTGTTCCAAGGGATTTTGAGGTAATTTTTTTTTTGAAACTGATTATTTTTCTGTCTAATTTTCACCTATAAATTTTGAGAAATTATCAAGACTTTTTTATATTGATTTAAGCACGTTTTTGTTGATTGGTCTAAAACCGGACGTTTTGTACCAGTTTTGCTAAAATAAAAACTGCAATTTCTTGGCTTGGTATTTTCGTGTGAAATTTTTGTAGAGTGCTCCTAACACATATATCTACATGCTAAAAAAATTTCACTTAATTTTGAGTTGTTTTATTTGGTTTTCGAACACAAACTTACAAGCAAAATTTCTGGGCAGTTTTCTGTCTATTTGAAATTTATGGATGTGAGTGGCTTTTCACCTGAGTTCTTAAAGGCCTATCAAAGAATTGAAAGGGCAAAACAAGTAATGGATGGTCTTAGACATCCACCAACTTTTGAAGAAAGATTTCAAAAGGCTAAAGAGGAGATTGAGTTGTTGATTGAACAACGAAAAGCAAAAAAACATGAGGAAACATCGAGAGATATAATTCTTGTTGATGACGAGCCCACAGAAAAGGTTCCAAAATTTGTTCTTGATGAAGAAGGAGAAAAGACTAAATCTTTTTCAAATTTGGACAATAAAGATTTGATCTTGAAGGTTCCAATCTTAGAAGAACGATTACCTATCTCATGTTTTCCATCTGATTTGTTCAAGAAACATAAACTATTGCATGAACTAGTTAATGTCTATGTTCATTATGGTTCAAATTTTCGAGACATTGGGTTGTTTGTTCAAGGTCGCTTAAATCTTTGCTCGGTCTTTGACTTATTGCAGTTGGTAATCTTGTTAATGATCATTCGATTAATATGGATGATTTCTTGGTTAGTGATCTTGGTGCCTTGATTTGATCAAAACTTGAGGACAAGTTTTTTTGAAGAAAGAGAGAATGAAGTGAAATCAGTTAGCTTTTTGATGCTCTCATTTTTGTAATAATTAATTAGGCTTAATTAGCAAGTTTAGTGTTAGTTGAGTTCTAAACATGCTTTACTTTCACTAATTATGTTTAGAAGTTGTTATAAGTAGAAACTGTTTTGTACGTTTGGTCTGTGGCGCGGTAGAATCATTTTGATGATTCCGAACAAGTTACTTGGAATTTTCGAGTGATTCCAATTGCATTGGTTCAATAACATCTTGAAGTTTCATCCTACAAAATTTGGTGAGATTTCATGAAGAAACGAAGTTGCAGTAGCCTTTCAATTGAGACGTCAATTTTGGATCAGTTTTGCGGTTTTGTAAAACCGAGTATATTTTGTTTAGTTTAAGTTGTAATATTGGACGAACCATACTTGGGGATGCGAATCACCCTAGGGACGTGTAAAAGGGGTTCTTGGAGATATTTGTGGAGCTTGTGTTGCAAGCTAAGGGAAGCCTTCCACTTGGGTGTGGAAAACCGGCCCTCCTTCCCTTTTTAGTCAACAAAACACACAACAACACTATTCCTCTTACACCTTGGTTGGAATTAGAGATATTTGTTGTTTATTGCTTTGTTTAATCTTTTAAGTACTTAGATCTTTTGGGATTGATTTGTTAAGCCTTTTTAGCTCTTTGCTATATATATGTAATGTGGTTCATCAATGGAAAATCAGATTTGAATGTTGAAATTGAGCTTTGTGCTTATTGAAAATTTGGATAGCTAAATCCGAAAATTCCTCTTGTGATTAAGAAGTGATCTTAATCTTGAAATCCTTGAGTTAAGTGAGTAAACTTAACCTAAGAGAGAGTTAGGATAATTAGTGAGTGAAGCTAATTGAATTACTCTCAAAACCCTCCTAAATCAGTTTCTAGGTGAGTGAAGCCTCTAATCAGATTTAGAACCCTTAAGTGGAAGTAAGTGAGTGAAGCTTATCAAGCTTAAGTAAACACAATTCTTTTAGTTTTAAGAGTGATTCTTTCGACTAAAAGTCTATATCCATTGTTCGTTCGTTTTCCGCCGCATTGTGTTCTTGGGTCTTCTAAACACACACGTGAGAGGAGTCTCATTTCGCATCGAATTCATTTGACTTTCATTTGATTCAATTAGCTTTGTTGAATGCATTTAAGTTTCATTTGATTCAATTAGCTTTCTTGAATGCATTTGAGTTTCATTTGATTCAATTAGCTTTCTTGAATGCATTTGAGTTTCATTTGATTCAATAAGTTTTGTTTGACTTCATTTGACTTTAATTCGATTCATTAAACTTTGTTGATTGCATTTGCGTTTCATTTGATTCAATTAGCTTTGTTGAATGCATTTGAGTTTCATTTGATTCAATTAGCTTTTTGAATGCATTTGAGTTTCATTTGATTCAATAAGTTTTGTTTGACGTCATTTGACTTTAATTTGATTCAATTAGCTTTGTTGAATGCATTCAAATTTCATTTGATTCAATTAGCTTTGTTGAATGCATTTGAGTTTCATTTGATTCAATTAGCTTTATTTAACTTCCTTTGACTTTCATTTAATTCAATTAGCTTTGTTTAACTTCATTTGACTTTTATTTGATTCAATTAGCTTTGTTGAATGCATATGAGTTTCATTTGATTCAATTAGCTTTGTTGAATGCATTCGAGTTTCATTTGATTCAATTAGCTTTGATGAATGCATTTGAGTTTCATTTGATTAAATTAGCTTTGTTGAATGCATTTGAGTTTCATTTGATTCAATTAGCTTTGTTGAATGCATTTAAGTTTCATTTGATTCAATTAGCTTTCTTGAATGCATTTGAGTTTCATTTGATTCAATTAGCTTTCTTGAATGCATTTGAGTTTCATTTGATTCAATAAGTTTTGTTTGACTTCATTTGACTTTAATTCGATTCATTAAACTTTGTTGATTGCATTTGCGTTTCATTTGATTCAATTAGCTTTGTTGAATGCATTTGAGTTTCATTTGATTCAATTAGCTTTTTGAATGCATTTGAGTTTCATTTGATTCAATAAGTTTTGTTTGACTTCATTTGACTTTAATTTGATTCATTAAGCTTTGTTGATTGCATTTGAGTTTCATTTGATTCAATTAGCTTTGTTGAATGCATTTGAGTTTCATTTGATTCAATTAGCTTTATTTGACTTCCTTTGACTTTCATTTAATTCAATTAGCTTTGTTTGACTTCATTTGACTTTTATTTGATTCAATTAGCTTTGTTGAATGCATTTGAGTTTCATTTGATTCAATTAGCTTTGTTGAATGCATTTGAGTTTCATTTGATTCAATTAGCTTTTTGAATGCATTTGAGTTTCATTTGATTCAATAAGTTTTGTTTGACTTCATTTGACTTTAATTCGATTCATTAAGCTTTGTTGATTGCATTTGCGTTTCATTTGATTCAATTAGCTTTGATGAATGCATTTGAGTTTCATTTGATTCAATTAGCTTTGTTGAATGCATTTGAGTTTCATTTGATTCAATTAGCTTTTTATTTGACTTTCATTTAATTCAATTAGCTTTGTTTGACTTCATTTTACTTTCATTTGATTCAATTAGCTTTGTTGAATGCATTTGAGTTTCATTTGATTCAATTAGCTTTGTTGAATGCATTTGAGTTTCATTTGATTCAATTAGCTTTGTTGAATGCATTTGAGTTTGATTTGATTCAATAAGTTTTGTTTGACGTCATTTGACTTTAATATGATTCAATTAGCTTTGTTGAATGCATTTGAGTTTCATTTGATTCAATTAGCTTTGTTGAATGCATTCGAGTTTCATTTGATTCAATTAGCTTTGATGAATGCATTTGAGTTTCATTTGATTAAATTAGCTTTGTTGAATGCATTTGAGTTTCATTTGATTCAATTAGCTTTATTTGACTTCCTTTGACTTTCATTTAATTCAATTAGCTTTGTTTGAATTCATTTGACTTTCATTTGATTCAATTAGCTTTGTTGAATGCATTTAAGTTTCATTTGATTCAATTAGCTTTGTTGAATGCATTTGAGTTTCATTTGATTCAATAAGTTTTGTTTGACTTCATTTGACTTTAATTCGATTCATTAAGCTTTGTTGATTGCATTTGCGTTTCATTTGATTCAATTAGCTTTGTTGAATGCATTTGAGTTTCATTTGATTCAATTAGCTTTTTGAATGCATTTGAGTTTCATTTGATTCAATAAGTTTTGTTTGACGTCATTTGACTTTAATATGATTCAATTAGCTTTGTTGAATGCATTTGACTTTCATTTGATTCAATTAGCTTTGTTGAATGCATTCGAGTTTCATTTGATTCAATTAGCTTTGATGAATGCATTTGAGTTTCATTTGATTAAATTAGCTTTGTTGAATGCATTTGAGTTTCATTTGATTCAATTAGCTTTATTTGACTTCCTTTGACTTTCATTTAATTCAATTAGCTTTGTTTGAATTCATTTGACTTTCATTTGATTCAATTAGCTTTGTTGAATGCATTTAAGTTTCATTTGATTCAATTAGCTTTCTTGAATGCATTTGAGTTTCATTTGATTCAATTAGCTTTCTTGAATGCATTTGAGTTTCATTTGATTCAATAAGTTTTGTTTGACTTCATTTGACTTTAATTCGATTCAATAAGCTTTGTTGATTGCATTTGCGTTTCATTTGATTCAATTAGCTTTGTTGAATGCATTTGAGTTTCATTTGATTCAATTAGCTTTGTTGAATGCATTTGAGTTTCATTTGATTCAATTAGCTTTGTTGAATGCATTTGAGTTTCATTTGATTCAATTAGCTTTATTTGACTTCCTTTGACTTTCATTTAATTCAATTAGCTTTGTTTGACTTCATTTGACTTTTATTTGATTCAATTAGCTTTGTTGAATGCATTTGAGTTTCATTTGATTCAATTAGCTTTGTTGAATGCATTTGAGTTTCATTTGATTCAATTAGCTTTGTTGAATGCATTTGAGTTTCATTTGATTCAATTAGCTTTGTTGAATGCATTTGAGTTTCATTTGATTCAATAAGTTTTGTTTGACGTCATTTGAGTTTAATTTGATTCAATTAGCTTTGTTGAATGCATTTGAGTTTCATTTGATTCAATTAGCTTTGTTGAATGCATTTGAGTTTCATTTGATTCAATTAGCTTTCTTGAATGCATTTGAGTTTCATTTGATTCAATAAGTTTTGTTTGACGTCATTTGACTTTAATATGATTCAATTAGCTTTGTTGAATGCATTTAAGTTTCATTTGATTCAATTAGCTTTGTTGAATGCATTTGAGTTTCATTTGATTCAATTAGCTTTCTTGAATGCATTTGAGTTTCATTTGATTCAATAAGTTTTGTTTGACTTCATTTGACTTTAATTCGATTCATTAAGCTTTGTTGATTGCATTTGCGTTTCATTTGATTCAATTAGCTTTGTTGAATGCATTTGAGTTTCATTTGATTCAATTAGCTTTTTGAATGCATTTGAGTTTCATTTGATTCAATAAGTTTTGTTTGACGTCATTTGACTTTAATTTGATTCAATTAGCTTTGTTGAATGCATTCAAGTTTCATTTGATTCAATTAGCTTTGTTGAATGCATTTGAGTTTCATTTGATTCAATTAGCTTTATTTGACTTCCTTTGACTTTCATTTAATTCAATTAGCTTTGTTTGACTTCATTTGACTTTTATTTGATTCAATTAGCTTTGTTGAATGCATTTGAGTTTCATTTGATTCAATTAGCTTTGTTGAATGCATTCGAGTTTCATTTGATTCAATTAGCTTTGATGAATGCATTTGAGTTTCATTTGATTCAATTAGCTTTGTTGAATGCATTTGAGTTTCATTTGATTCAATTAGCTTTATTTGACTTCCTTTGACTTTCATTTAATTCAATTAGCTTTGTTTGACTTCATTTGACTTTTATTTGATTCAATTAGCTTTGTTGAATGCATTTGAGTTTCATTTGATTCAATTAGCTTTGTTGAATGCATTCGAGTTTCATTTGATTCAATTAGCTTTGATGAATGCATTTGAGTTTCATTTGATTCAATTAGCTTTGTTGAATGCATTTGAGTTTCATTTGATTCAATTAGCTTTATTTGACTTCCTTTGACTTTCATTTAATTCAATTAGCTTTGTTTGACTTCATTTTACTTTCATTTGATTCAATTAGCTTTGTTGAATGCATTTGAGTTTCATTTGATTCAATTAGCTTTGTTGAATGCATTTGAGTTTCATTTGATTCAATTAGCTTTCTTGAATGCATTTGAGTTTCATTTGATTCAATAAGTTTTGTTTGACGTCATTTGACTTTAATTTGATTCATTAAGCTTTGTTGATTGCATTTGAGTTTCATTTGATTCAATTAGCTTTGTTGAATGCATTTGAGTTTCATTTGATTCAATTAGCTTTGTTGAATGCATTTGAGTTTCATTTGATTCAATTAGCTTTGTTGAATGCATTTGAGTTTCATTTGATTCAATTAGCTTTATTTGACTTCCTTTGACTTTCATTTAATTCAATTAGCTTTGTTTGAATTCATTTGACTTTTATTTGATTCAATTAGCTTTGTTGAATGCATTTGAGTTTCATTTGATTCAATTAGCTTTGTTGAATGCATTTGAGTTTCATTTGATTCAATTAGCTTTGTTGAATGCATTTGAGTTTCATTTGATTCAATTAGCTTTCTTGAATGCATTTGAGTTTCATTTGATTCAATAAGTTTTGTTTGACGTCATTTGACTTTAATTTGATTCAATTAGCTTTGTTGAATGCATTTGAGTTTCATTTGATTCAATTAGCTTTGTTGAATGCATTTGAGTTTCATTTGATTCAATTAGCTTTCTTGAATGCATTTGAGTTTCATTTGATTCAATAAGTTTTGTTTGACGTCATTTGACTTTAATTTGATTCAATTAGCTTTGTTGAATGCATTTAAGTTTCATTTGATTCAATTAGCTTTGTTGAATGCATTTGAGTTTCATTTGATTCAATTAGCTTTCTTGAATGCATTTGAGTTTCATTTGATTCAATAAGTTTTGTTTGACTTCATTTGACTTTAATTCGATTCATTAAGCTTTGTTGATTGCATTTGCGTTTCATTTGATTCAATTAGCTTTGTTGAATGCATTTGAGTTTCATTTGATTCAATTAGCTTTTTGAATGCATTTGAGTTTCATTTGATTCAATAAGTTTTGTTTGACGTCATTTGACTTTAATTTGATTCAATTAGCTTTGTTGAATGCATTCAAGTTTCATTTGATTCAATTAGCTTTGTTGAATGCATTTGAGTTTCATTTGATTCAATTAGCTTTATTTGACTTCCTTTGACTTTCATTTAATTCAATTAGCTTTGTTTGACTTCATTTTACTTTCATTTGATTCAATTAGCTTTGTTGAATGCATTTGAGTTTCATTTGATTCAATTAGCTTTTTTGAATGCATTTGAGTTTCATTTGATTCAATAAGTTTTGTTTGACGTCATTTGACTTTAATATGATTCAATTAGCTTTGATGAATGCATTTAAGTTTCATTTGATTCAATTAGCTTTGTTGAATGCATTTGAGTTTCATTTGATTCAATTAGCTTTGTTGAATGCATTTGAGTTTCATTTGATTCAATAAGTTTTGTTTGACTTCATTTGACTTTAATTTGATTCATTAAGCTTTGTTGATTGCATTTGAGTTTCATTTGATTCAATTAGCTTTGTTGAATGCATTTGAGTTTCATTTGATTCAATTAGCTTTGTTGAATGCATTTGAGTTTCATTTGATTCAATTAGTTTTGTTTGAATGTCATTTGAGTTTCATTTGATTCAATTAGCTTTGTTGAATGCATTTGAGTTTCATTTGATTCAATTAGCTTTGTTGAATGCATTTGAGTTTCATTTGATTCAATTAGCTTTGTTGAATGCATTTGAGTTTCATTTGATTCAATTAGCTTTGTTGAATGCATTTGAGTTTCATTTGATTCAATTAGCTTTGTTGAATGCATTTGAGTTTCATTTGATTCAATTAGCTTTGTTGAATGCATTTGAGTTTCATTTGATTCAATTAGCTTTGTTGAATGCATTTGAGTTTCATTTGATTCAATTAGCTTTGTTGAATGCATTTGAGTTTCATTTGATTCAATTAGCTTTGTTTGAATGCATTTGAGTTTCATTTGATTCAATTAGCTTTGTTTGAATTCATTTGACTTTCATTTGATTCAATTAGCTTTGTTGAATGCATTTGAGTTTCATTTGATTCAATTAGCTTTGTTGAATGCATTTGAGTTTCATTTGATTCAATTAGCTTTGTTGAATGCATTTGAGTTTCATTTGATTCAATTAGCTTTGTTTGACTTCATTTGACTTTCATTTGATTCATTTAGCTTTGTTGATTGCATTTGAGTTTCATTTGATTCAATTAGCTTTGTTGAATGCATTTGAGTTTCATTTGATTCAATTAGCTTTGTTGAATGCATTTGAGTTTCATTTGATTCAATAAGTTTTGTTTGACGTCATTTGACTTTAATTTGATTCAATTAGCTTTGTTGAATGCATTCGAGTTTCATTTGATTCAATTAGCTTTGTTGAATGCATTTGAGTTTCATTTGATTCAATTAGCTTTATTTGACTTCCTTTGACTTTCATTTAATTCAATTAGCTTTGTTTGACTTCATTTGACTTTTATTTGATTCAATTAGCTTTGTTGAATGCATTTGAGTTTCATTTGATTCAATTAGCTTTGTTGAATGCATTCGAGTTTCATTTGATTCAATTAGCTTTGTTGAATGCATTTGAGTTTCATTTGATTCAATTAGCTTTGTTGAATGCATTTGAGTTTCATTTGATTCAATTAGCTTTGTTAATTTGACTTCCATTTGACTTTCATTTAATTCAATTAGCTTTGTTTGAATGCATTTGACTTTCATTTGATTCAATTAGCTTTGTTGAATGCATTTGAGTTTCATTTGATTCAATTAGCTTTGTTGAATGCATTTGAGTTTCATTTGATTCAATTAGCTTTTGTTGAATGCATTTGAGTTTCATTTGATTCAATTAGCTTTGTTGAATGCATTTGAGTTTCATTTGATTCAATTAGCTTTGTTGAATGCATTTGAGTTTCATTTGATTCAATTAGCTTTGATGAATGCATTTGAGTTTCATTTGATTCAATTAGCTTTGTTGAATGCATTTGAGTTTCATTTGATTCAATTAGCTTTGTTGAATGCATTTGAGTTTCATTTGATTCAATAAGTTTTGTTTGACGTCATTTGACTTTCATTTGATTCAATTAGCTTTGTTGAATGCATTTAAGTTTCATTTGATTCAATTAGCTTTGTTGAATGCATTTGAGTTTCATTTGATTCAATTAGCTTTCTTTGAATGCATTTGAGTTTCATTTGATTCAATAAGTTTTGTTTGACTTCATTTGACTTTCATTTGATTCAATTAGCTTTGTTGATTGCATTTGAGTTTCATTTGATTCAATTAGCTTTGTTGAATGCATTTGAGTTTCATTTGATTCAATTAGCTTTGTTGAATGCATTTGAGTTTCATTTGATTCAATTAGCTTTGTTTGAATGCATTTGACTTTAATTTGATTCAATTAGCTTTGTTGAATGCATTCGAGTTTCATTTGATTCAATTAGCTTTGTTGAATGCATTTGAGTTTCATTTGATTCAATTAGCTTTATTGAATGCATTTGAGTTTCATTTGATTCAATTAGCTTTGTTTGACTTCATTTGACTTTTATTTGATTCAATTAGCTTTGTTGAATGCATTTGAGTTTCATTTGATTCAATTAGCTTTGTTGAATGCATTCGAGTTTCATTTGATTCAATTAGCTTTGTTGAATGCATTTGAGTTTCATTTGATTCAATTAGCTTTGTTGAATGCATTTGAGTTTCATTTGATTGAATTAGCTTTGTTACTTCCTTTGACTTTCATTTGATTCAATTAGCTTTGTTTGACTTCATTTGACTTTTATTTGATTCAATTAGCTTTGTTGAATGCATTTGAGTTTCATTTGATTCAATTAGCTTTGTTGAATGCATTCGAGTTTCATTTGATTCAATTAGCTTTGATGAATGCATTTGAGTTTCATTTGATTCAATTAGCTTTGTTGAATGCATTTGAGTTTCATTTGATTCAATTAGCTTTATTTGACTTCCTTTGACTTTCATTTAATTCAATTAGCTTTGTTTGACTTCATTTTACTTTCATTTGATTCAATTAGCTTTGTTGAATGCATTCGAGTTTCATTTGATTCAATTAGCTTTGATGAATGCATTTGAGTTTCATTTGATTAAATTAGCTTTGTTGAATGCATTTGAGTTTCATTTGATTTAATTAGCTTTATTTGACTTCCTTTGACTTTCATTTAATTCAATTAGCTTTGTTTGACTTCATTTTAGTTTCATTTGATTCAATTAGCTTTGTTGAATGCATTTGAGTTTCATTTGATTCAATTAGCTTTTTGAATGCATTTGAGTTTCATTTGATTCAATAAGTTTTGTTTGACGTCATTTGACTTTAATTTGATTCAATTAGCTTTGTTGAATGCATTTAAGTTTCATTTGATTTAATTAGCTTTGTTGAATGCATTTGAGTTTCATTTGATTCAATTAGCTTTGTTGAATGCATTTGAGTTTCATTTGATTCAATAAGTTTTGTTTGACTTCATTTGACTTTAATTTGATTCAATAAGCTTTGTTGATTGCATTTGAGTTTCATTTGATTCAATTAGCTTTGTTGAATGCATTTGAGTTTCATTTGATTCAATTAGCTTTGTTGAATGCATTTGAGTTTCATTTGATTCAATTAGCTTTCTTGAATGCATTTGAGTTTCATTTGATTCAATAAGTTTTGTTTGAATTCATTTGACTTTAATATGATTCAATTAGCTTTGTTTGAATGCATTTGAGTTTCATTTGATTCAATTAGCTTTGTTGAATGCATTTGAGTTTCATTTGATTCAATTAGCTTTGTTGAATGCATTTGAGTTTCATTTGATTCAATTAGCTTTCTTGAATGCATTTGAGTTTCATTTGATTGATTAAGTTTTGTTTGACTGCATTTGACTTTAATTTGATTCAATTAGCTTTGTTGAATGCATTTGAGTTTCATTTGATTCAATTAGCTTTGTTGAATGCATTTGAGTTTCATTTGATTCAATTAGCTTTGTTGAATGCATTTGAGTTTCATTTGATTCAATTAGCTTTGTTGAATGCATTCGAGTTTCATTTGATTCAATTAGCTTTGATGAATGCATTTGAGTTTCATTTGATTCAATTAGCTTTGTTGAATGCATTTGAGTTTCATTTGATTCAATTAGCTTTATTTGACTTCCTTTGACTTTCATTTAATTCAATTAGCTTTGTTTGACTTCATTTTACTTGAATTTGATTCAATTAGCTTTCTTGAATGCATTTGAGTTTCATTTGATTCAATTAGCTTTGTTGAATGCATTTGAGTTTCAATTGATTCAATTAGCTTTCTTGAATGCATTTGAGTTTGATTTGATTCAATAAGTTTTGTTTGACGTCATTTGACTTTAATATGATTCAATTAGCTTTGTTGAATGCATTTGAGTTTCATTTGATTCAATTAGCTTTGTTGAATGCATTTGAGTTTCATTTGAATCAATTAGCTTTGATGAATGCATTTGAGTTTCATTTGATTAAATTAGCTTTGTTGAATGCATTTGAGTTTCATTTGATTCAATTAGCTTTATTTGACTTCCTTTGACTTTCATTTATTTCAATTAGCTTTGTTTGAATTCATTTGACTTTCATTTGATTCAATTAGCTTTGTTGAATGCATTTAAGTTTCATTTGATTCAATTAGCTTTCTTGAATGCATTTGAGTTTCATTTGATTCAATTAGCTTTCTTGAATGCATTTGAGTTTCATTTGATTGAATAAGTTTTGTTTGACTTCATTTGACTTTAATTTGTTTCATTTAGCTTTGTTGATTGCATTTGCGTTTCATTTGATTCAATTAGCTTTGTTGAATGCATTTGAGTTTCATTTGATTCAATTAGCTTTTTTGAATGCATTTTGAGTTTCATTTGATTCAATAAGTTTTGTTTGACGTCATTTGACTTTAATTTGATTCAATTAGCTTTGTTGAATGCATTCGAGTTTCATTTGATTCAATTAGCTTTGTTGAATGCATTTGAGTTTCATTTGATTCAATTAGCTTTATTTGACTGCCTTTGACTTTCATTTAATTCAATTAGCTTTGTTTGACTTCATTTGACTTTTATTTGATTGAATTAGCTTTGTTGAATGCATTTGAGTTTCATTTGATTCAATTAGCTTTGTTGAATGCATTTGAGTTTCATTTGATTCAATTAGCTTTGATGAATGCATTTGTGTTTCATTTGATTCAATTAGCTTTGTTGAATGCATTTGAGTTTCATTTGATTCAATTAGCTTTATTTGGACTTCCTTTGACTTTCATTTAATTCAATTAGCTTTGTTTGACTTCATTTGACTTTTATTTGATTCAATTAGCTTTGTTGAATGCATTTGAGTTTCATTTGATTCAATTAGCTTTGTTGAATGCATTTGAGTTTCATTTGATTGATAATTAGCTTTGTTGACTGCATTTGAGTTTCATTTGATTCGATAGGCTTTGTTGAATGCATTTGAGTTTCATTTGATTCAATAAGCTTTGTTGATTGCATTTGAGTTTCATTTGATTCGGTTAGCTTTGTTTGAATGCATTTGAGTTTCATTTGATTCAATTAGCTTTGTTGAATGCATTTGAGTTTCATTTGATTAAATTAGCTTTGTTGAATGCATTTGAGTTTCATTTGATTCAATTAGCTTTGTTGAATGCATTTGAGTTTCATTTGATTCAGTTAGCTTCTGTGTTGACTTCATTTGACTTTCATTTGATTCAATTAGCTTTGTTTGAATACGTTTGAGTTTCATTTGATTCAATAAGCTTTGTTGAATGCATTTGAGTTTAATTTGATTCAATTAGCTTTCTTGAATGCGTTTGAGTTTCATTTGATTCAATAAGTTTTGTTTGACGTCATTTGACTTTAATTTGATTCAATTAGCTTTGTTGAATGCATTTGAGTTTCATTTTGATTCAATTAGCTTTGTTGAATGCATTTGAGTTTCATTTGATTGAATTAGCTTTGGTGAATGCATTTGAGTTTCATTTGATTAAATTAGCTTTGTTTGACTTCATTTGACTTTAATTTGATTCAGTAAGCTTTGTTTGAATTCATTTGACTTTCATTTGATTGAATTAGCTTTGTTTGAATGCATTTACTTGAGTTTCATTTGATTGATTAGCTTTGTTGAATGCATTTGAGTTTCATTTGATTCAATTAGCTTTGTTGAATGCATTTGAGTTTCATTTGATTGAATTAGCTTATGTTGAATGCCTTTGAGTTTCATTTGATTGATAAGCTTTGTTGACTCGCATTTAACTTTAATTTGATTCAAGTAGCTTTGTTGAATGCATTTGAGTTTCATTTGATTCAATTAGCTTTGTTGAATGCATTTGAGTTTCATTTGATTCAATTAGCTTTGATGAATGCATTTGAGTTTCATTTGATTCAATTAGCTTTGTTGAATGCATTTGAGTTTAAATTGATTCATTAAGCTTTATGTTGACTTCCTTTGACTTTCATTTGATTCAATTAGCTTTGTTTGAATTCATTTGACTTTCATTTGATTGATTAGCTTTGTTGAATGCATTTGAGTTTCATTTGATTAAATAAGCTTTGTTGAATGCATTTGAGTTTCATTTGATTGAATTAGCTTTCTTGAATGCATTTGAGTTTCATTTGATTGATAAGTTTTGTTTGACGTCATTTGACTTTAATTTGATTCAATTAGCTTTGTTGAATGCATTTGAGTTTCATTTGATTCAGTTAGCTTTGTTGAATGCATTTGAGTTTCATTTGAATCGATTACCTTTCTTGAATGCATTTGAGTTTCATTTGATTAAATTAGTTTTGTTTAATGCATTTGACTTACATATGATTCAATTAGCTTTGATTTGAATTCCTTTGACTTTCATTTAATTCAATTAGCTTTGTTTGAATTCATTTGACTTTCATTTGATTCAATTAGCTTTGGTGAATGCATTTAAGTTTCATTTGATTGATTAGCTTTCTTGACTTCCTTTGACTTTCATTTGATTCAATTAGCTTTCTTGAATGCATTTGAGTTTCATTTGATTGATAAGTTTTGTTTGACTTCATTTGACTTTAATTTGATTCATTAGCTTTGTTGAATGCATTTGAGTTTCATTTGATTCAATTAGCTTTGTTGAATGCATTTGAGTTTCATTTGAATCAATTAGCTTTGGTGAATCATTTGACTTTCATTTGATTGAATAAGTTTTGTTGTTTGGGGTCATTTTGACTTTAATTTGATTGATTAGCTTTGTTGAATGCATTTGAGTTTCATTTGATTCAATTAGCTTTGGTGAATGCATTTGAGTTTCCTTCCATTCAATTAGCTTTATTTGACTTCCTTTGACTTTCATTTAATTCAATAGCTTTGTTTGAATTCATTTGATTCTTTCATTTGATTCGATTAGCTTTGTTGAATGCATTCGAGTTTCATTTGATTCGGAAATTAGCTTTGATGAATGCATTTGAGTTTCATTTGATTGAATTAGCTTTGTTGAATGCATTTGAGTTTCATTTGATTGAATTAGCTTTATTTGACTTCCTTTGACTTTCATTTAATTGATTAGCTTTGTTTGACTTCATTTGACTTTTATTTGATTCAATTGATTGGTACGAAATGGGAAGGTACCAAGATTGGCTAAGGATGGCTTTCATGATCATCCTTAACCTACTGAGTTAGTATCAGCTAACAAGATCAGATTGGATATGGCTCATATCATGGATTAGGATCACTTGTTAGAAATTTAGCTAAAGTACTAATCTTAATTAACGTTTTTGTAATGTTTGGGTTTAAAGATTAGTACTAATTTAATCATGTTGAGCAACATAGGAAAGGAAGTTGAATTAAGCGAGTTAGTTTAATTAACGTTTTGTAATTTTCGGTTTGTGTAAACCGGAATTATTTTGTTGGCGTAAGTTGTGTAATATTGGACGAAACCATGCCCGGGGATGCGGGTCACCACCAGGGGCGTGTGAAAGGGGGTTCTTGGAGATATTTACGGAGCTTGTGTTGCAAGCTAAGGAAGCCATCC